>OMOT01000773.1:0-13005 GCA_900312575.1 Acanthochaenus luetkenii
CCATCTATCTCTGTGTCACATTGACTACACATTGGATCACACTGGTCACAAGGTCAATAGCATGGTTCACAAAGCAGATACAGTGGATTCCGATGAACGATGCTGATGTGAGCTATATTTTTACGCTTCACATTAACACCATCAGTGCAAAGATGTTATGAAATGCCCTCATCAATAGTTATTTGGCAGTAAGGTAAGTAACGCCACAAACGGTACGAATATTGTGCCTCAGCTATGATGACTTGAAGTTCCAGAAAGATGAGAATGTTAACGGAAACGCTTTGAATCCACCGGATGCATAAATCACACAATAATCGCCCACGTGAAGTTTATTGCTGTATTAGATCCAGTGGTTCCTGCGGATCCGTGTAAAGATAATCATACCAGGCAAAAGGTGGATAAAGAATGCTTGTGGAAATAGATCAAGATTAATTTTATCCTGGTTCTGCTACGGCACATTTAGTCAGACAACGGCCGAATGTCACCAGTGTAGGGCAACTATGGTTATAATGTATAATTCCAGTATGGAAATAATGTAAAGTACTGGGGGGAAGAGTAGAAAAAAGAAGACCTGGAAATAATTCAGGACCTGGAGTAGCTGAAGCGAGGGGCCTGAGGATAGAGATCAGTGCTGCTTTGACTCAAACCTATGCAGCCATGCGCACAGCCATGGAACGTGCGAACCCCAGCCACGTCTCCGTGGCAATGTCTCCCCGCTTCCTTTGATCGTCTGAATACCCAACAGGCCTTTCAAAGTTCATTAGCAACTGTCGTTCGTATTACACAGGGACAGAATAGAGAAGGCAAAGGAATGAAAAGCAGAGAGGCACACGCGTGTTTGACTAAATGATCGTTGCAAAAAAAAAACCTGCAGCATCAAGCCCGAACACACACGTGTTCATTATGATCCTATCATCAAACAAACTCATCTCACAAGAGAGAGAGTGAGAGGGGCTATTGGGATCTTTGATTCACCCCATTAACTCGCTCGTGTGTCTCTCCTCTCCTCTCCATTTTTCATTTGCTTCCGTTCTACACCACCTCCTCACCTTTCTCTTCCTTGTTTTCTCTGCATCTTTCTCTCTCTACCTCTCTCTGATGCATTCTCTTTCCGTTCTGTCTCTCCCCGTCTTTCTTTCTCATCAACCCCCAACACTTTCTCTATCTCTCTCACACACACAGACACACACTTTCTCTCTCACGAACACACAGAGAAGCATACTGTGAGGCTTACACTCAGGATTCACTTCATAAGGGTCACCAAACTAGTACCAGGTAGCATCCCCTTTTGCCTCCAGAACAGCCTGAATTATTCGAGGCATGGATTCAAGAAGGTTGCGCCGTCAGACTAAGGCCCAGAGTCTTCAACGATTTTGACCGTTGAAAAAACAGGCATAGACGTCTAAACTGAACATAGCATCACATAGCGTACACCCTGGTTAATGTGCGTAACAGCACTGTGTGAAAGTGTGGGATCTGTATGTCTGGGCAAAAGAGATATGCATGGAAGCACAATGTCTAGATAGGCATGTGAAGATTGATATAAATGGAATGAGGTCAAATACAGTGTGAATACAGAGCACAAGTGAGTGTGTGTGTGTGTGTGTGCGTGTGCGTGTCAGGATGTGTGACCATCTCTATACGTGTGTGTAAGTTCCCTCCTACACAAGCATAGACAATATTTAATATGCATGGTGGGTCTTTACATCCAACATATAAGGCTGCACTGTATCTACATTCAGTCGGTTGGTGAGAATTGTTCCTTGCACACAAGCTCCTTTTTCAATCCCAGTAAATACATTGCAGCAACCCTGTGAAACTCTCGTACCAGAGCGCAGTACCACCCTCCTCCACAACTAAGAGAACTGTTTCTTTTCAGCCGCCAAAAGGCAGAAGACACCGAATATGTTTGAGTTTCAATGTCATTTTGTCTTTCATGGGTGTATGTTCTTTATGTTGCTTGTGAGTTTATATCAACATGTGATAGACAATGATATGTTTTGAATCCTGAATAGTGGACAGAGGAAATGTGAAAGGAAAATACATCAACCTGAAACCAATTTCAGACTTGCCGTTATATTTATCTTCCGGTGAATAAGAAAATAGCACTGTTGTGATGGTGTGTTGTGGTCAAGGAAGGCCAGAATGGATGTTGTGGCAGAGAAACAACCTGCACTCAAATTCAATTCAACTTCACTCAAACGTTTTACCCTCCATCAAACAGGCTGAATGAAAATGGCCTCGGGTGTAAAGGACGAGCAACAAGCAAACGTGCAAAAATGCAGCATCGAAGCGCCGTACCGGGTTTGTTCTTTCCTTTATTTGTCTTTGGTGCACAGTCTCGTAAAAATATAATGAGAGGAAATAAAATGGAAGTGGCAATTTGGCTGAGGATGAGCGAAACGCAGAAGGAGACACACTATCAATACTGCTCCCAAATAATCTCATTATAGGAAGAGGAGCAGCCGAGATAGCCAAGCAACTAATAGCACGACGTCAGAAGCCTGTTAGCGCTACAAATCACAACTCCAACAGGGACCCGAAACTGTCAAGCACTCGTTTCAATACTGAATATTACTGTGCTGCATGTTGTGCTTGGTTTCGAGTCATGTTTATGACTGACTCTGACCTCAACCTTCCTCTACTTTACTTGTATCTCCCTGGGGGACGAGTGATTTCCCATTTGCAATGATTGGCAGATATGCAGATTGTTTTAAGCCAAATCATATTGTAAGACTCTGGATATGAGATTATATTACTTGTTTTGTTGCTGCTGCAGTGCTTCAAGTAGAAGGGCACAGATGTCTCCCTTGGGGCCGGTGTGGCAAGTGGAATATTAGCCTTTGCCTTGATTGGTAGTGATTTGGGTTTCCACATGGGAAATCATCAATTCATATCAGTGCAGGCAAATGTTCTATAATAATCTTTATTACTTACATTAAATGATCTCCAGTCATTGTTTTGGTGCCAGACGTGAGGCTAAAGACAACTTCCCTGTACATTGAATATTATCCTGTTTTGCCTCAATGCTATTATATTACTACTATCTTCCTGAAGTACAGTGGAAACATTTTTACCACTGTGATAAAAGACGCTTATTGGTAACTAATGTGCCACAGGAAGGAACAAATGTAATAAAGGGAAACTCCGTTTTCAAGAAACAATAACCAAAACGTGCAGATGTTCTCTACCCAGTTACCTAGTGCTCAGCCTCTTAGCACTAAGTATTATCCTTAATAACTGCCAAGCCATCTTCCTACAGAAAGACTCTTCCAGACCTGTGACTGCCCTGTACCATGACATCAGTAGATGCTGGTTTAGTTAAACTGAGGAAAGTAGACTGTTCTCTGCTCAGCTATCAACTGGCTCCTTTCACTGACAGCACCAATTACTACTCTGGGTATCTGGCATGCGGCTGCACCTTTAAGCAGACGCTGATCTGAGACCCCCTATCTCTTCGTCCCCCTAGAGATCCTGACTGTAGTCTCCAGCCCCTCTCTATTTCCCTGCCTGTGGCAATGGGACCCAAAGCTTAATGTCATCTCAAAAACAGGATCCCCTCTGTTTCTATCCCCTCACTATGACCCCCTCATATATCTCTGTCTCCCTCTCCCCCTCTCTGGCTCTCTCTTGTAACACATGCACACACACACACACACACACACACACACAAAACAGACCCCATCCGCATAATGTTATCCGAACTCCAGCACCTTCAAAGGCACCGTGAGCATAATGTTATCCGAACAGCAGAGCTGCTGCCTGTCATCGCCCCCCACCGCCGAAGTGTATAGATGGTCCATACTGAGTGCAGGAGACGGCACCAGCACCTCGGTGCCAAGGGCGCTCTTCATCTGGATACAGGCTGGGTTTTCACTGACACGCTTCCTACTGGCCATTTCAGCCAGGTTAACGCTGGGAAAACACTTTGTGTTATCAGCTCATTCTAGCTGAGTGTCTTTGTTGAGGCGTCAGAGGATTACCATGTAACAAATGAGAAAATGTACTTAAGCGATGGACAGGTAATATTGCATCTTCAATCACATCTTGTTTTAAACCATTTGCCATGAAAGCGCAAGTCCCCATAGTTGTTATATCCAGGGGATTAGTATACAGTAAGCCTCCTACCACACACTAAATAATCTACTAGATGTACCAGGTTGATTACTAGATTAAGTGGATTCAAACAAGGTTTCATTACCATGCGGGTCATTTTTAAAAGGTAGAACATGACAGCATCTTAGATTGCTTGGCTGGGGAAGGACATGTGGTGAGAAACCAGACACTTAGACTCCCCGTCACCCTCCTGACTGTTTCTGCTGCTGAACAGGTGAACAACGCAAATAATTCAACCCAACTGTTGCAGTGAAATTACTGTTTGGGGCAGCAGTGAAAACGGGGGCCACCCTGGTGTATTTCCTTTGCCAGATGTCACTGCCAGCAGGGCGATCACTGCTGCACACCATCCCCTCTCTGCCTATAACATGCGTCCATCACACACAGAGAGCGTAAAAGGTATATTGTTGGCTTGCAGACATACTGAGATGATATATATACACTGTAATCATCTTCACCTTTTATAGACAGTAGTAATAACCAAGCGAACACAGTATTACTACATATCTTACATGTGCAAGAGTAACACTTGCTTCAGACAAGCCGTCCTGACTGTATCCGGGCTTATTGGGATCACAAATTCACAACAGCTGCTACCAGTAGAATTTGAGACGTGACGACTGTAGCGACCCCTTGAGTCTCTTAGTGGAAGTGTTTTACGTCAGCTGTCGCTAAGAGACTCTCCAGTTACAACGAGACTGAGATAGCAAAGCAGTTTTTCCTAACAGATGTGGAATTTATGACGTTTGGGCAATGCAAACTAAATATTTTGGCACTGAAAGACCTACCAGAGTGTAGCTGTAGAGCAGAGTGGATCTGTTCTCTTGATTATTCCAGGACTGAAGTAACTTAAACTACAGCCACAGGTGATCCTGCACTTCTAGCTAGGCGCGGTGGGACTGGACCGCATCTGGACTTGTCTGTGTGTAGTAGAGCGAGTCAATGCGAGTCCTCTTCCTGTTTTGGTTGAGGCACCTGTCCTGCATATTTCCGCCAAAAGTCCCCGACCCGTCGAGACGGAATAAACCAATTTCCACCGTGACGGTCTCATTTTTCTACAGCTATTATACTATGCAAACAAAAGTAATTAGAGAATGATATATTGAGGTAAATACTCTATAAAGTAGGGGCTTTAATATAAAGCTTTTTTTAAATTTGATATTTTACATATTTGGTGCTGCTAATGCCTGGCAGCTGGTATAATAAACACATTGATACACCACATAATGTCATAACATTTGCATACATAATATGTTTAATCTTTCCAAATGAATAGCACCAGTGCAATAAAAACATAAAAACCACTCAATGTGACTAATTGTATATTGTAAAGTAGCCATTGAGAAAACCAGCTCTAACCAAACCACCATTTTCCTAATTCTGCAGCATGCAGCAGCTTGATTATAGCAATAATACTGGATAGGCTTGTTCTTTACTGTGATTATTGGCATGGCGGTGACGTGGATGGTCACAAGCTGCTTGCCACAGACTGTCGGCGTCACCAGGATACAGAAAATAGCATCCTTGAGGGTGTCACGGCTTTTCTGCAATGCTCGTAAATGCCCGTGGACTGCCAGACAAGAAGTTTTCAGGGTAGGATACATAAAAAAACGAAATGACAGAACGAAGCTATAAAGATAACTAGATCCTTGGCTACCACTAGTTGACTTGGCAACCAATCCATTTCTGACAGTTTGGCCTTGAGGCTAAAGAAGCCAGCTAGCTCTGCTTTTATCCCCTGTACAGACAGCAGCATGCGGCTGAACGTAATTCAAACTGAATTTAAAGGGCCACTAAGTAGTTTATGACTTTTGTCGATCAATATCAGCGACTTGTGTGAATTGCAATAACATGACAGGTCTCTGGTGCAGCTTACCTGTAATGGACAGAAATATAGAAGTCACATTTTCACAATAGAATGAGTGAGCTACGTATAAGAGCAGAACCCCAACAGGAACGTCTAGTGAGGAGGTAAAATATATAACGATGCAAAATAATACTGCTTTTGTCATTTCGCCTTTTCGTTCGCACACCGTCCGCCATCTTTGAACAGTTGCGAGGGGGGGTCCAAAACTGTGAGTAAGGGCCAGGAAGTGAATGCAAATCTTACTTAATGCACCTTTAAGATGGCAGCTCTTTGTAGAAATGAATGTCTTGCGCTATCAAATTTCCGTCCAAATTGAGAACAAATGAGGATTATTCTTTTTGCTCCTTTGACTAAGACAACCTGATCTCCACAGAGTATCTACTTTATTTAGCTCAATTACAGGATACACAGTCCGGCTGGATTTCCCCTTGTTTAGGTCATTTAAGGTAGTTTCAAGGCTTGAAGTTGCCAGCCTGCTGGTATGTCTCGTCTCCACGCCCGCTGCATCGAGGGTACAGAGGGAGTCAATCATCCTGAAGTCTGGCACGAAGGTGTGTTCATTATGTAACTGAAGGCTTAGTTCTAGGGGGCATAGATGAGCCCAGGCGTCTCTGTGGTTAAGAATTATAATATGCGAAGGAGAGAGAGAAGTCAAGGAGAAGAAAGGAGGGGGAAAAGAGTTATGAGGAAATGAAAAATGTGATGATAAATTATGCATTGCTAATTAATTTGGGATATTATGTAAATGTTTGCTACATTTAAATATATTTTGAATATAATTTATATAACAGGGATCCTAGTAATCAGAGAGAGGGGAGGAAGTAAGAGAAGAGGAGAGGAGGACAGAGTGGAATATAATATGATTGGCAAGGAAACAAAATAAAATGAAATGAAAGAAAAACAAGGAGGACAAGACAATATGTTCTTTTGTGGCTTCGATCAATAATCTCAATAGACCTGGTTCATTAGTGTTCAAGGTCTGTTCAGACCATCACATTGGACTACTAATTGCTGTGCATTATCGATTGTAGCCAGGAGAGACTTATGTGTTTCTGTTTACGATTGCAAATGCAGATCTATACTTTACCAACTAGCTCTACGAGCGAAATGTAGAAATGCAATGATAGTGTTTATTAGAACTGTGATATTAGCTCTGTCTTTGCGTGGCGTGTGAAAGAATCCCACCATATGCTATATATATATATATATATGTATTTTTCATATACACAGACCTTACAGACACATATACAGGCTCACAAACGCTTTTAAACACACCCACATGTGTGCACATACCCACACATCCTACACTCACTGATCACACACAAACACACACACACACACACACACACACACACACAAACCTACCTGTGCACTTTCTACTGCTCTCGTCTTTCTTGGAGGAGCTCATCAGTTTGCAGTTGAAGTTCTCCTCCCAGTACTCGGCAAACCACACGTTCCGCCTGTTGTTCTCCAGAGTCCGTGACGTGAAGTACGCATCGAACCCTGAAAGAAAATGAATAACAAGTCAATAAAATAAGGGAAGCTTATTCATTAGCCTGTAACAATCACACAGGCAATCACACAAGCATCAGACCCAGAATGTGATAGAAGCACTGAAGCTTGAACAGTAACAAGGAACAGGGTGCGTTTTCCAAATGTGTGTCAGAAGCGCTGATCTGACGGATGTTCGGCTCTTAAATCACAGGTTTGATTATGTATTATATTATTATATTTATATTATACTACTGTGACTAGTGTAGTTTACCTCTTAAAGAGTCACTGCATGCTGCCACTACTTAAAACAAGACCGGCATCAAATGTGAACAAAACTAATAACAAGAGGGGGAACAGCGTCACATAAACTAGATGGCACTCAGTAGAGCGCATACCTCCGCAAACACTATGCAATTGTGAAAATATGCCAGTTCCACATGTCTGATTTTCTACAACTTGTTTCACATCAGGAGATGCAGACATTTTGTATCTGCATCTGAAGTGTGACATGAAATATGCAAATTCAAATACAAATATTCAACTTTTAGCCACTTCTAAGCATTTGAGCTGGTTATCGCAACACCACGCGGCCGACCAGCACTCTATTTGTTAAGTGGCTGCTAGAGCTGCCCTTTAAAGGGATGCTGCTTTACCCTAAATTGATGTTGCCTCCATTTTGTGAAACATTCCAGTCAGTCTTTTTTTTTTTTACATAAAAAAACACCAACAATAGGAAAAAATATAACTACAAAAATACAGGAATATCGAAACACATACATAGAGTATCATAAATGTAGAAATACATCTAAATGAGCATATGTAATGTCAGGATTGGTATAGGATAGTGACACTGAACTATGGGATGTGAGCCTTGTACTTCTTTACATGTCAGCAGTAGCAATATATTGTAAAAAGTCTGGATAAGAACATCCAGTCTGTGATATACATTTTAAAACCCGACGCTTATCTGGACTTTTTAGCCTGAGAAATGGATAATACTTCAAAAAAGCATAGTGTTAGAGTAAGAACACATTTCTCTCTTTTTGACAGCTTTGTCTGCTCCACTCTGTCATTCAGTTCTTCACAACAGCCAGTGAAGGAAATTGAGTTCTAAGAAGAGTCCTTTATCTTAAGAACTGCACTTAATAATATTCCTATTCTCCCTATAAGTATCGTCTTCAAATTGATAGGCAGTCGGTGCCTTCTGTCTCTGTCACCAATACTGGTGAGATGTCCTTCACACCCTGTGATGATGTCACTGGCGCATACATTTTAAATAATTTCTGACAGGCAAAAATTTGGATCTTGACCGATATGAGTTTTTGCCGAATGGAACTCAATGGTGGGTAAAAGTCATGAAAGAGACAGAGAATAATAGAATGAAAAAGGAGAGTATGAAACTTGAAAAAACTCCACTACAGTGAGAGATCTAATGAATATGATATGTGATTTCCCTGCAAGACTTTGGGAGGAAAGATGCTGGAGCTGGTGAATGTCGGCCTCCTCCAGCCAGGGGAGGATATTTGGTCTTATAAGGTCTCAGACGGGGCAACTCTCATAGCCCACTCACCTTCCTTTGCATATCAAACCATCCACAATATCTAAGTGTGTTACGTAGAGCTTATAGAAGCCCAACAACTCTGCATCTATCATTCATCAATCAATCAATCAAATTACAGAATTTATCTCCAGGATAATCAAAGTATCTCTCTGTACGTCTGTCTGTGGATTTTCCCGGCATTTTCCTTCTGAGGGTGGAGCATGTGACAAGTGGGGCATCCATGATGTAGATATTTTGACTGACATGCACACGGCCTGATTTCATGTCCCAGTCTCCAAAGGCTGGAGAGGAACAACTGTCCTGGTGTCATTTACTTAGGAAACAAAGACGTTTCGAGAGGAAGAATAACGCCTGGAAATGTGTCACATTGAGACATTCTGCTGTAGAGAGAAACTTAACGAGACATTCAACATTAGCATACATTGGTCGCCATTGTAGAAGTCCCCCACCATGCATCTATCCTCCATTCATTCTTCATTAGAACTGGAGCAGACCTACAGCTTATTCTTTTCTACAACTAAGAAGTACAACTAAAGAGGCATAAGTCTTGCGTCACTGAAAGGACTGGTGGCCAGGTTATTCCTCCTGACTATCTCCCGACATCTGATCTAACTAAATGAGCAATTTCCTCATAATTACTCTTTAGAACAGAGCAATAAAAAAAAAGTAAGCAGTGCTTGGAGTTGAAAACGTGGGGTTTCAACAATGGCTGCATCTGTATGTAACCTCAAGAGTGAAAGCAGTGTTTGATCTTAATAAATATAAATCCCTGACGGGATTTAGTCTACTTTACAGAGCTTATATTGTCAGATGTCCTGAGGACGACAGCATTGCCTTCTAATAGAGTAACAATCGTGCCATACCATTTTTTTATAAACACAAAGTGCACAGTTTGCACTGAAGTTTAGTTCATATTCCCCCAAGTCTGTGTCAGAATGTCCTCATGTCCATGTCAGTATGCTGGAATGCCTTGTACTTGCGATACTACTGTGTGTGTCTCACAACCCGTGGTACATGCCACCCCCTACCCACCCGCCTTTTCTAATGCTCCTCACTGTATTCTGCCCAAACTTTTTGACATGGACTGCCAAGGGCTGAAACATAACAAGGGTAGTGGGCTGTTGGCCAAAAGTATGATTGAACATTAATGACATAGAAATAGAACTAGTGCGTATTAGCTTCTTAGGTCTTGCAGGGTGAAAAATCATTTTGTAGCGGGGCAGATTTAGCCCACGTGCCCTACCTTCGGTCACCCTGGTATAGTGCTTTGTTAAAGACTGACTTCAGCTGCAGGGAACTTCCTGATGTGAAACGCCATGTAATATTCCATCATTGTTAAAGCCATTAGTGCCCTTTAAAAACCCTTGTCACTGCAAACTCAAATACTATGACTGGGATGTCAAAATACTGCGGATATCGGAGTGGCTAATTACTGCAAGTAGCTACACAACAAAAACACGACGGCAGTTTTGTTCCAGAATGAGAAACCTACCCTTACAAAATGATACAAACTAAATTAAGACAAATTATGCCGTTTTTAAAAGATAGTAGGTATAACTTGAATCCAAGATTTACAGAACGGACCGTCTATATTTTAGAGATTTTGAATGACCGGGATATCATTTGTTTTCGAAAATATTTAAATTTGGAATAAAACTCTTCCTTTGTAATACAGGATCCAATGTACTATTTGCCTATGCAGAACTGTAGCCCTGCAGGCTTTTTATCACAGCTGGCAGCACAGATCAAAAGACAATCACAGCAAGGTTGTTTTGAGAGAAACTGAGTGAGATGAATAATGAGTACCGGTAAGGCAGAGATACCCATGTCCGACCATGCAGTGGAAAACAAAGGTTAGTGACTTAGTGACTTTTGTTTGGTTTTGCAGTTATCATTCACTGACAGATGCCTTTTCTGGGTCAGTGACTTCAATGACAGTGCCAGGAAAATAGTGTCGGGCTATTGGGACATGCGATCCCAGTGAATTACCAGTGCCACACTACCAACCACTGTGGAACCCAAAGTCTGACACTTTCTGGGTCAGATACTGTCTGAGTCTGCCGCTGTTGGTGCCAACATGATCGCGATGCTGTGCTTTTTTCACTTCGCTTTGAAAGCAAATGTCATTTTGAGAGCGAATTTCAATCTATTTCCATAAATGACATCTGAGAAAGTGGTGCTTATGCGGAGAGGAGAAACAACAAATAAACACAAATGTGTGTTTACTTCCCTAACTGCAGCTACCATGCTTTTAGTGCCGTATCGGTAGGAACAGCATTACAGAAAAGACCTCACAATAATGTGAGCATGTTTCAAAAGTTCAAAGCCTTAAGTTTCCTCCAAGCGCTCGATCTC
Source organism: Acanthochaenus luetkenii (assembly GCA_900312575.1). Lineage (NCBI taxonomy): Eukaryota > Metazoa > Chordata > Actinopteri > Beryciformes > Stephanoberycidae > Acanthochaenus > Acanthochaenus luetkenii. The sequence continues at coordinate 11,394 of OMOT01000773.1, forward strand.
GCCTCCGCAACAAGATTATGCAAAGGAAGCAACAGAAATCTCAAGACTGGTTTCACAACCAATAGCTCATGTTTTTGGCCTACACATTTTTTGTTGTTAAGAATTTAATATTGTGTTTATGCTGTTGTAATATTGTCAGTTTTGCACTTTGAAAGTCCTATACTGAGGTGGATCAAATTGGAATCCACAAAGTTGAATTCTGGGGGAATAAAAAGCAATAACAAAGAAGAAGAAGAAGAAGAAGAAGAAGAAGAGTGTGACGTAAAGAGTGTTGAGATATTGTGACATGCTTTCCCAGTGAATTACCAGTGCCACAGTGCTGTGGAACCCAAAGTCGGATGCTATGCTGTGCTTTATTCATTCACTTTGAAAGCAAATGGCAATTTGATCGCAAGTTTCAATATATTTACAATTGTCACAATGCAAGAAAATAATAAAGTTAGCTTTTGATTCTAACAGAGGCCATGACAACACATAAAAGAGTATTGTTCTGGAACACATACAATGTGAAATAACATGAGAGAACAATGACGCTGACAACTTTTTTAGGGGTATTATTAATTCACGAGATATTGATTGATTATTGACAGCTTATTAAAATACGGCACACTTCTGAACTACTTGTTTTGAAGTTCAAACTTCCTGCCCTCACACTAACCTGAAACCGCTTCATTACGGCTGCCATCACAAATTGCATAAATTACATCTGAGTAAGTGGTGCTCGTGCTGAGAGGAGACTCAAACCCCAAAATGCTTGTTTACTTCCCTAACTGCCAGTTACCATGCTTTTAGTGCTTCACTGGTAGGGACAGCGATACAGCAGGGACCTCACTATAATGCAGGAACCTTTCAAAGCCTTAGGTTTTCTCCTGGCACTCTATCTAACCTCCACATTCAAAGAGATGCACAAGCATCAGTTGAAATTCTTCAGGCCAGATTCAAGACCTAAACTTTACATTCTTTGACCTAAAAAAAGGATCTAATGATTTATGTTCTTATGTACCTTGCTGATGTCTTGTTGCTGCGTTGAGTCTATATACCACACTGGGTACAGGCCTGCATTTTGATTCCAAATATAGAAATACTGTGTTTATACTATTGTCAGTTCTGGAGTGAAGAAGAACAATAAAACAAACAAACAAGAAGACAAGGTCAACAACATTATATTACGGCATTTAGCAGACGTTTTTATCCAACGCAACTTACATATCATCATACCGTTGGAGGAGGCAGCCATGCAAGGCGCCAATCTGCTCAACGTGAGGGGTGCTTTGCTCAAGGACACTATGACAGGTGTCTTTTTTTCCCTGGGAGGAGCTGGACTTGAACCTTCAACCTTGCGGTTGCTGGGTGGGAACTCTGCCGCCCAACGCAGGATTACCATTGTTTTTTAACAAATGTGTCTCTCCAGACAAGAACTTGCCACTCTGATCCAATGATTGGAATGATTAATCAGAATGTAATTTGGCCAATGAAATATCTTAGTAGGCCTCAGATATTTGCAGCACATAACACAGAACCCAGAAGCCTTTGAACAGAACCCAGAAGCCTTTGAACAGAACCCAGAAGCCTTTGAACAGAACCCAGAAGCCTTTGAACAGAACCCAGAAGG
>OMOT01000773.1:15290-42265 GCA_900312575.1 Acanthochaenus luetkenii
AGACTCAGTAGTGTTGTTCACAGACAGACGGTTCCTCACAGGGACACCCAATAGAAACAGACACCAGGTGATTGCATTGTATTGGGCCAGTCCACTATCAGGGTGGAAATGTTTCATCATAGGATGAAGGTCATCATAAAGAATAGCGTTGTGTTTATTGGAGTTTAGCCCTTTAAGAGGTGGACTGGATTTAAACCAGGTCAGGAAAAGTGCCATACCTATTGTCAATATGTTTTATATCCCACATTTACTATTTTTCTTAACCTTTTTTCAGTGGTTGTCTATACTACTAAAGATAATGCACTCTCCTGGACGGTTGTAGTCCAAGTCATGTTGGTGTTGGGAAGCAGAAACATGCAAGGAAAACCAGTTTGATGCTTTCGTGCTTTACTTTTAGGAATTGGTTCAATATATTTCTTTGGGGCATCTTGGTGGCTCTACTAGTTTGTGTGCGCGCCATCTACACTGCATGGCTGAAGTCCTGGGCTAAGCTACGCTGTCGTATTTCTCTGTCGCAACTCCCTTTACCCTTCCTTCATTACGAACTGTCATGAAAATGCACGAGTAAAATAGTACTTAAATACTTGGTTTAAGAAGGGTAAACTGCACACGGTCTATTGCACTTTATCAGATGAACCCTGATCCTTAAGAACTGGTGCATTTAACTACACCTGACATAAAGCAATCGTTCCGTTTACTGGGCTTAGCAGTTCCGTATATATAAAAAAGTGGTAAGACAGAGTTGATAGAAAAAGTGTAGAGATGTTTTGTGAATGTGGATAGGGAATGCACAAAAGGGTGCGTCTTTTCTATTTGGGCTGCGGGTTATGTGATGTGGTGATGTGTTACAGGATGCAGAGATTTTATGAAGTGGCAATGGAATATACACAAAGGTGCACAGTGTCGGCATCAGAGCACTTAACACCACAAGGTGCTGCTGATGTTATTCCAGTCTGCAAAGTGTTAGACAAATGTTTTCAGAGGTATTAGTGTCTTTGAAGTGACAATATACCACGTTCGGGTGCGTATCACCGCGTGAATCTTCCCCCTTATTTCATTGTTTTACGGCAAACAATGTCTTCGTATGTGGAAGCTTGGAGTCAACAGTTCGATCTAAGACTATTTTACGGTTTACAAGTAACATAAAAAGGTGAAAGTAGCCATAAAAACGCCTGGTAGGCAACCAAATGTCGTACCGGGCCTTGAGGCCAATAAGAGATCAGGCTCAGACCAGACGTTCTTGTAAGAGCTGACGCATTAAGGAATTGATTGTGGAACTGCAGGAAAGCAGATAGACAGACATGACAATAGACTTAACTCACAAAAGACAAAGAAAATAAATGTCATTGGACTGACATATATGTTTTTATATATAAACATCATAATGGACCCAAAACATCCCTACCATGAACCGATGTGCCCGAAAACTGGTGCAAAGATGTCATATCAATCCGGCCTGGAGTAACCCTTTATCTACCACAAAGAAGTCTGGTAAGCCTGGAACCTCCATTCCTTAGAACCCATATAGGAATGTTTAGATACACTCTTAATTACAAGATTACAGATGTTACTATTTGTACAATGGTAACAGATACGAGAGATCACACATGGGAACGTAAACTGAACTGAACTGTACTGAACTGAACCATGCTGACTTCCAGCCCGGTCTTAGTAATCTTTCCTGCAAACAATAAGTTATCTAGACTGCTTAGGATGCTACAGTATCTACTATTGTTCACTACACACATCCGGAAACTACATGCAAGGTTCCAAACTTTATTGCAGACACCCAATATAATGCCTGGCGTTCAAGTCCAATACAAGAGGCGTCTCACAAGGCACATCGAGTTTACTAACTAGCGAACGTAGAAAGAGACTTTCGACTGGGGAGAAGGAAAAAAAATGTTGCACAAGAAACAATTATTTCCACTCACACAAATGCTCCCAATTATATTTTGAGGTCGAACAGATTAGATTTCGGAAACATATGCGACCAGAACGGTGGCAATTTCGAGCCCTCGTTGAACCATTTCCCCCCGTGGCCAATTGAATTGTCTACATGTACATGTTGTCATGCATGTGCTGTTCTATGTGCGTGCTTTTGAGTTCAGGAAGAGTGAGAGAAACCCACCATAAAAGGATTAAGTGAAGGAGACATGACAAGAAACAATCTGTCATTTGACATTGACATAGTGCGTTGGATGGACATAAACAAAGCTAAATAATACTGTCTTGTCATTTGCTTTTTGGGGCTTGAGAATGAAATGTGTTGCAATGCTGGTTGCTCAACTCTTATCACCGTCCTCCATCTTTCAGCAGTTGAAAATGCAACAGGAGTTTTTGTCCCTAAACTGACGATGGGTCGGAGTGACTTTCTGGTTACAGGATGTGTCTCTCTAACTGCTCACCCTGCCGTCATTATTATCTGACATGCTGGCAGGACTTGTGGGACTGACGTGCAAAAGCTTCCTGTTCATGTTTATATGATTGCTTTTCCAAGATAAATGATTGTGCCCATATTTAAATTCCTGCGTATTGAGCTTATTTTGCAGACTCATGCAGGCTCAAGTGTTTCCTGGTGGGACTCTGTCCTTCCCTGCTGGAGAGAATAACAAGTAGCCAAACAAACAGAAGCCATTAAGGGTCACAGCTAAAACTGGAGCCAAGATGTGGCTGTAATGGCCAAAATTAAACTAACTAAAAGGCTCAAATAAACCAGATAAGCTGATGGGGCCAGTAAACAAATGAAAAACAGGTTGATTACTTCCCATTATTTAGCTGTGGCTTGAGTAGGGAAAACAATTGGAACAAGTAATTTAGTGCCCTTGTGAAAGATAAGACTAATCCTTCATTTGAAAAGAAAACAAACAAACTTGTGAGGTTAAAGTGGTTCGCACAGAGATGGTGCAGAAGACACAGACACAAAAAGATTATTGGACTAAATGATTAAGCTAAACTAAATGATAGGACCGCGTCAGCAAATAGATGGAAGATGCATATTGGAAAAACAAAAAGCGAACCACGTGTTTCAGGGAAACGTGAGGGAGGCGAAGTAAGTAGAGTTCTGCAGCGAAAATGTGATTGTGAAATGAGAGAGTGAAAGACGGACAAACAAACTTTGATGTGAAGTAGGAGTAGGGACGCTTAGCGTGATCAGTGTCAGCGGCTAAGCATCTTCTCCTCCCATCGCTTCGTCGCTTGTCAGCTTAGCGTTCGCTCTCGCGCCACTGCTGAAGGAATCCAGTGCGACAGGCTGCCAGAGAGCCTTCCCACTGAATTAGCAAACCACTCCAGGAAATGGCCTTTCCCTGGCACTGCAAGACATCCATCCATCCATCCATCCGCCGCGACCACGTCCCCAGAACCAGAGTCACGCAGGACTACATGACTCTCTCGTTCACTAAAACCAACGATTGAGAGAACAAGACCGAGATGGGATTTTGTAGAGCGGTGTTGCTGTGTGAATTCTGCCACGGCTGTCCTGGGTATCATAACTTAATGCACTTGCTATTGCTCTGTTACTGAATGGTTGCAATAGTGTCACATTCAGTTTGAACAGAGAAATAATAAACAAGATTGTATCACAGTCTGGGGATTATTTTTTGGTCTTTATAACTATCTATTGTATCTCTGTTCTGAACTAAATGCATTTAACTTTCTTCTCACAAGTGTATCTCATGTGTACAGCCATGAAATGTTGTCGACCTTTTACACAGTTAAAGTGTTCTCAATTTGTCTTTTCTGTACGCTGACTGTGAGATTAAAGGGGGCACTTTTTCCACTGAGCTCCTTCTCACTTTCAGTTTTTTTCCCCCCCAGGCAAACGTGTGCAGGACGACATCCATCTTGGCGGATATAGATCATATTTTAAACATACAGCCAGATTAAAATCCACAGGCTCCTATCTCCCTCGCACACATGGGTACACTGAACCCACCAGCTCTGTGTCTCAAACAAAGAGGATGGAGTGGAGTGGGTGGAAAGGGGGCGGAGGGGATATGAGAGCTGATGCGTAAAGGCTTTCCTCACAAAACTCTCTCTTGTTCATTTCCCATCTCTCTCTGGATCCAATCACACCCACGTCATTTTTTCATTTTTCCAGATAATAGCTGCCAATCAGAGTTTTTTGGGTCTCCAACTGAGTCAATTGACCTTCAGGCCAGTGAGATTATTACATGGATGTCAATCCATGAATTAAACTTGTGGGGCAAACAACAGTAGTCATTGAACACTATTTGTTAGATGTCTAGGGCTTTTACATGCTGTTACATGACACTTGTATTTTTTTACCCTCAGAGGATGTAACATATATAGCCATAACTTTTTAAAGTACTGACCAGTTTACCCAGTAACAATATCAGCCGTAACAACCTTATAGTTTAGTCATGGCAGGAACCCGTTGGTTAATTTATGTAAACCTGTGGCGAGCTCCCGCCCTGCAAACGCAAGGTTGAAGGTTCGAGTCCAGCTCCTCCAAGAAAGAAAAAAAAAAGGTCATAGTGTCCTTTAGCAAGACACCTAAGACACCTAACCCCAAATTGCTCATGTTGAGCAGGTTGTCTCCTTGCATGGCTGCCTCCACTAACGGTATGATGACATGTGAGTCGCTTTGGATAAAAGCGTCTGATAAATGCCGTAATGTAATGTTGTTGTTCTTGTTAGTTTGTCTTACTGTTCTTCTTCACTCCAGAACTGACAATAGCATAAACACAGTATTTCTATATTTTTCATTTTCTTAAAACTCCAATTAACATAAGCATTATTTACATTAAACGTGTCATTTCAATGTTTGTTTCTTACTGTCCAATTATTTTACTCTGAGACGTAACATGCGGTGGAAATGCAGTAAAACAAATCCTTGCCGTGAGCCTAGTTGATGACGGGGTAGCATGCCCAGCTCCAGAGGTCACCGCTCGCCACTGATGTATACTACAAAGACTTTAAAAAATGTTTTCACAGAGTTAATAATAGTAATGTTAGGTTGACTCCATTTTTCCAGCTGTATACAATCCATTGGTTGAGTAGTTTTTGGACAGCCTGACATTAAGTGCCTGAGATTTGTGGATTAGAGGGCGTAATTGACTCTGGGAAGTGAATCCATCTCAGCTGGAAGCCCCAGACACAGCAGGCGTCCTCTGCTGCTGGGGGAAACTTCTTACAGCCTGAAACCATCACTCTGACTTATTCTCAGTTCGGTCTCTATCTCTCTCTCTTCCCTTTTCTCTTCCTCTCTGTCCCTGACTTTCTCTCGCTCCCTCTCCAGGCTTCAGTCTCAGCAATGAACAACTACTCTACCGTGGCTATCTTCAGACGCCAGCTCCCATTTTCTCACAAATCCAATACGAGTCAGATATTTTGTCCGAGCATACGCATGGAATCCGACGCTTTCCGATCAGATTTGGAAGAGGTTTGAAAAGCATTCAAGTCGCATCTCTGAAGAGGCAACTCTGACGACTCAGATTGAAGTCACCCAGAGTTGTTGTGGACAGTCATTGTTAAAGATCAGATTTAAAAAACGAATCGGATTTGCCTGCAGTCTGAACATAAGCAGATGTTAACGCTCACACAATACCACCTTAATCTCTCTGAGGCCTATCTTACACCTAAAATATTTCTATATAGAACTTTCATGTACCGCTGCAGGTGACTCCCTTTGGCAGCGTAAGTTCTTTTCCCACTAATGTGATGATTCTTAAACTATTCTCTGGGACCCTAGATGGGTCAGGCCTGTTTCTGAATGATTACATCGCCTCAAGACGAGAGTACTAGTTTGCTTTACGCTTGACAATTAGATTCTAGGCATTTAGCAACTTTTTTCCAGAGCCACTTCGAATGACTGCAACAGTAGAACAAGCTTCCTAGATCAGCAACATTTTATATAGTATTCCGGTGACCCTAGAATGATCATGTAAGAGAGAAGTGCTAGGGAAATAAATTAGATAAATAAGAGCTAGGAGAAGGGCAGAGGTACAATGGATTTTTTTAATGGCCGTCGTTGGTCATAGAGTGAAAGTTTTAAAATAAAAACAGATTAACTAGGATATTGAATTATTTAACATATTACTGACGGTGGCTCTCCGATGGTGATTGTATTACCCTGATATATCATCATAGTCCTGTGCAACCTTGTGTCCCCTGCAATTTTGATATATTTTCTATGTATTTTATTTTAGCTAAATCAAGACACAGGAAAAGGTGTCAGCTGTCATTTCCAAAGACATAAATATGTAAGGAAGGAACTAACAAAAGGCAATATTCACACAAGGTTTCCGAAGAACGCCAAAGATATTGTGGAAATAAAACAAAGTGATTCACGAATGAACCTACCGCTGATGGTGGCTCTCTTCGGCAGTATAGTGACAGCCCCTATGGCGGCATCCTCTAGCTGGTGGATGGGACTGTTTTTGGCTCCCCAACTGTCTGAGCCGATCCACAGGAAATGGCCAACCTGGTCCGCTTGCTTGCTGGCATTCAGGATCCCCCTGGAATCAAACATACACCGTCAGCGAGTCAAAAGTCTGCAAAATGTGTGCATGAACGTATACACACACAACATTAAGGATAGTCCAATAATTAAACATATAGCATGATATCAATCAATGTCATAAGCAGGTCTTAAAAAAAAAAGACATGCAAACTGTCCAGGTACAACACAATGCTGTAACCTTTCAAATCTACAGTCTAATGTCACTCTCAATCATGTTTACAGTTCTCATCATGGCAGTCATCTTCACAGCCTAAAATGGCGTTATGGAGCCGATATATTAATCACTTTTGGGGGCAATGAAGATGGGCAACGCTCCCAACAAACACAGCAAAGTTGCACACATGGTCAAAGCTGTATTCCTTCCCCTTGAGGCAACATGTTGGGCAACGTCGCTCACCACAGTTCACCTGTATATCACAGCCTTTGTGTCGTTACCTGCCCAAAGTGCCACGCAGGTAGTTCAGTGTTTCAGAGTAACGACTTACCTGATATCCTCATCAGAGGCGAAGAGGATGACTGCCCTGGCGTGGTGCGTGTCCAGAAGAAGATGGATGATTTTGTCAAAGTCAGAGGGCTTGTGTTCATGAGGGATCTTCAGCGACTGGGCTACACAGATTCCACCTGAAGGGAACAAGAAAAGGGCAACAGTAATTCTATTTCAATGAATAGAGAACTTTTAAACTTTGAGAAAATCCTTAAAGATTCCCCCAAGACTCTTGTCTGAAAGGTTGTGCAGTAAAACTTTCTACATTTGACGACGGATAGAAGCAGCACACCAACAGCAAAAAGTAGAAAAGGAGCTGTGCTCTTCTCTCTCAACTGCTTGACATTTCTTGAAACCACCCACACTTCTGTGCACAGCCTTCTTCAGGATATGAGGAGAAAGGCCACGAGAGCTCTAGGCTGAGACGTTGCTAGTGTCAAAATATGTCACTCAACTGAACAAAAAGTGAGTGGCCTTTGTTACTTTTCTATACTCGATAAGCTCCATCTGCAGCACTTGGTTGGATGCACACTCTTTTACTTCTATTCTATTGATGCACAATTGGCAAAATCTTAATAAAGCCGTGAATCAAAAAACCTTTCGATCAGAATGTGACAAATCCATTGTCACGTCACGTGCAGTAGTGATGAATATCACACTATGCAAAAGCTCTCAAAACGATTGTCTCCGTCTTAGCTTTGGAAATCTCTCTTCATCTGAGCTTGAACTGACAGCCACTTTCATTACTATGCAGATTTTAAGATCTTAAATATGCCACTCCAATATGAGAGCGATATGATATAAACTACAAAAGTGCAAATATGATCATATTACATTGAAGCAGACACAGTGTAGGTGGATTTTTGATCGCAGAGACACATTGTGGCCTGTAAGGAGACACCCATTTGTCTCCATGTCCTAAGACATGTCTTGTATTTAACTTGCGTCTATACTTTAATAATGTTGTGGACGATTCTTTATTGAATGTTATGCGAAACATTTTCCCGAAGGGAAGTTGATCTGACTGGGATTGGATGAAGACTCCCAGTCCTCTGAGTCTGTTCAGTACAGCAGTTCATTCCACACTACTGGTCTTCAGAAAACACAACTTAGATATATTTGAGTAGGGGCACAGGTGCCAAAGATAGCTTTAGATTTTTCTTCATTTGTATTTATACCAGAATATTCAGGTTAAACAAAGATAGTTTTAAAAAGGAGGTTGACACAAAAACATAAAGACATTTCTTCTGACTTTTTTATTGCAGTTCATATAATTTATCTGGTTGAACAAATACAAATAGTAGTATCTCCACATACCCCTAGTATACTATCAATATGCTCCTCTACATTCCAATGAATCACCCACTGAGAACCAAATTTCAGTGTTCAAAGGTCAACATAATCTTCATAGGGATCTGAAATGTATTTCACACTTAATCAACTCAGCAGCGTGAAACAAATAACACCTCCGGAGTTCTTTTCTTTCTTTTTTAGAGTTACATTTTTTAATATCATGCTATAGCCATCCTTTGATTAGCAACTTGTGGCTTTACTAGTTGAGCTGCTCAGTGGCCAACAGAGTAAGGCTGGGAAAACAAACCGGATTTCCAAAACACATTCCATCACATACGTAATGACGGATTTCACAGATTTATGTCTCCAGGTCGTAAATACACTCACACTTGATGATTACGCAAGGACGGTGTATCACCCGCTTAACGATATATCTGAGCTTATCCCGCTGACTACTGATGTGACACTGACGTCAGGACCTCGAATCTGACAGGAATCTGTGCGTTATGCACTGGAAGACAGACACAAACACAAAAAAGATCATTTAGATGATGCGGTTGCTCGAGAGTAGGCTATCGTATATTTTCCCTCTACTTGGAAAATGTCACTGAAGAGCCCTAGAGCACACCGTTTGTTTGTCTAGCCATCACTCAAAACAAAGGCAGCATCTCTTGCTTGGGGTCGTAAACACCACTAACGGCATCTGCTACCATATCACTCATAAGGAGACAGACAGCACAGTGCCAGACAGACTCACTCAGAACATTTCTACTCAATATGTCCGAGTGTTGTTTCCATACGTTTATGTAACCGCATTTTGCTCTATTCTTATTTATATCCTATTCTTTATCCTATTTCATCTTAATCTCGTCTAATTTACATTTACGTGTTTGTCATTTAGCTGACAGTCTCATCCAGAGGAATTTACACTGAGCGAGCCGGTACAGGTTCAGTGTTTTGCTAAAGGATACATGCTAGACACATTAGATGATGTGGGCGTCAAACCCGTGACCTTGTTGTCACAGTGTGTGATGAACTCTAACAAGTGGGCCACAATACCATCAAAAATAATGGAGCACTCAAAGGCGAGGAAATGTCTGGAATGTGAACCCAGGATGTCTTGGAGCCAAAGCGACAATCATTCCCCTTCGTTTAGACCCAATATCAATCATTTGACCCGTCGACCACAATTAGCTAGCCAATTAGAGGCATCCTGAAGCCCATCACAGCCAGGGAGTGGCGGAAGCAGGAATTAATTTGAAGAAACACAGGCCAGTAGATGAGTTTTATAATTAGATGCCACTAGCGAAGGAACAAACACCACAAATAAAACCTTCAAATCCCACCTCTCTGCTGATTGGAGCAAGAGAGGCTGCATTTGTTTGAGTGAATTCATCATTGTGACTTCTAGACCGAATAAGAGATGGTAATCTGAGGTGATATTTGACACTATGTTGTTGTGAATAACCGCTTGTAATTCAAGGAGAGATTGGTGACATTTAGAGAATGACAATCACTGGTGCGGGCCTTCTTACACTTTAAGATCCTTTGACGCACCTTGGGTCTTATTTTGATCCACCCCTTTTTCTCTCTGCTGCAGTGCTGAAGAGAGCTCATCTGTTAATGCGGGCGTAGAGAGAGAGACATTTATATTGTTCGTTTAGCAAGCAGTGGAGTGAGAGACGAGCATTATGTTGATAGACAGCCACCCTTAATTGGGTTCTTCAGTGCCTGTTGATGTATTACTTTTTTATCATGGTGCTTCAAAAGCGATCAGAGCGTTCCGTGAAAATAAATGTTAGGGACTCAGGACACTTATCATTGCCAACTGCAATTTACACTCCCCTCCCAAATCTGGTGGGAAGCTGCAACAGCTACGGTCCATGGATTTAGAGTAACGTCACGGCAGCCCCACCACTGCATCATATAGGGCCGGATCTACTAAGATCCCAAATACAGGGCACTAATTTGCGTGTGCATTCTAAAAGTTTGCGCGTTTGGTTGATGGGCGTTTTGCGGGAGATTGACAAAAATGATTGCGTAAATGACAACAGCTGCAAACGTGGTGGAGACAGCGGTATTTAAATGAGGGTTTTGCGTGTTTAATGGTTTTGCACCATGGAGAGTTTGGACGGGCAACAGAACCGCAATCGCAAAATGAAATTTGAACCAATAGAATTAGAATTGGAACGTTAAAATAGGCTACAATAAATGTTAGAGCTGTAATACATATGAATAGAATCGATTTGTGACTGCAGTAATGCGTTTTTGAGAATGATTTTGCGGCGCTTAACACAATTAGAAATGATTGAGCCCGAGTATGTTTAGAATTTTGAAAGTGATTTAATTATTTCTTTTTTTTATAAATTTGAAACTTATTAAATAAAGACACAATCTCCGTCAAGTAAATTGCATTGAGGTTTGAGTGCGTGTGCTGCATTAATCTATTGACATTTTCTCCTCCCAGTATTGTGCAAAATAGCGTGTTATTTTGCACATTTGAAAGACAGTTGGTGACAGTTGGCTCTGGAGTTGAGAGGCTACTGCACGTTCTAAGATCTTGCTGAGATCTGTCCATGGAATATGAAAGGGTTTTATGGTACATGAAATTACAAAAAGGATGAAGGTTGTTCTATGCTTGTCAGTTATGTACTCGTATAATAATAGAATGTGATACTTTATGGACCCCACAATTCACAACACCACCAACCGTTCAGAATTGCTGCTATCATTGCTACAAAATGCAAGGCATCGTCGCCAGTAAGTCAGGCGAGCAAGGGAGACACTTTTCCTTCCTAGAATCTCAAATCAGATCCGAGAGCACTCCAATTATACAGGATGCTTTAGGGCCTGAGGGTGCCAGCCTTGGTGGATTAGTCTTACACCTGAAGCATGACATTTGTGGTTGCAGTTGATGTTAAAGGGGGCTATTTGCTTGAGCAGTGCTCTTTTCGAAGGCTTATTCGTGCCACAACTTCACTTGCATGTGAATAACAGAATAAGACAAAAACTCTCCTCTTAGCTCAAGCAACTGAGGTGGAACAAAAGCACAGATTGTCCTTGCAATGAATCTGGACCTCAGTTGTCCAATGTGGGCCATCAAAGGGGCTTGAACCTGTGTGGTCTTACAACTGAACTAATACCTGAACCTGGTGCACATGTAGCAGAACTGTGGTCTTTGGTGAGAACCCTCTAGTATGGGTAGTTGTTGAGAAAGTACCCCACTATGCCTCTGTACTATATCAGATCTGCAATATTTTCCAAACAATGCCTTTTTAAAGTGGAAAAAGAGAGCAGCAGCATTGTAGTAAGCATATAAACAATTGGAATTTATACTAGAATTGTACAAGATAAATTGCTTTCTGGATCGGATAAATAACTGGGCTTACTGGGTGTCTCAAATGTATGCTAAACACAAACACACACACACACACACCATCATTTATTTTAAAAGCATTGCCTATTAAATTGCTTCATTATTACATAGTGGCCCTGTAGACGTAGCATGATGAAATTGTGGATGAAAGATAATTTACTTCCAATTTCTTCTAAACATTGCAGCTACTGTGCAACAATGTTGTAAAACGTGAGACTTCTACTATGGCTACATTTCACACTTTTCTGACTGAGAGTTTTATTCCAAAACATTATATTGCCATTTTGAGAAAAATCCTGTACCTGAAATATATTATTCAATATATCTAAAATACAGATGATCCAGTCAGTAAAAGTGCCATTTTTGTTAACCTTAATTTATACATTTTTTTTATAAATCTAGAAATAATTTTGCAAGAATAAGCTCCTTTTTGAAATAGTGGATATCTCATTCTGGAATGAAGCTTGCTGCCTTGTGAACTGGCGACTTGCTCGGGGGGCCGAATCCAAGTCAAGCTTGGTCTTGGAAATAGACGGGAATCATGTTTCTACCACTTAAAAAAGGTTAACAAGATTAACTTGTTAGATAGATTACTTTCATAATGGCTACATGAGTGCCACCATTGTCTTATTCACCACCAGTGGACAAGGTACAAGACAAGGCCATCAAAGTGAGAGGCTGTCATGCAAAGCTATTGATCAGCCTGTAATCTCTGCTCTCAAGCATGAGGAATCCATCAGAGTGATAGGGGGTATCAGAGACATGTATGCTGGAGTGTCATGTCCATTCAAACTGAGCATGGGGCACGTGGCACGTGTCTAACATCTCCCGGATATAAAATGGAAAGGATATTTTGTTATCATTTGTAAGATTTAGTCCTGATGATTCTATTAGTGTGATAGATCATTCCTCATGAACAGATACTCAGTGTGGTTACAGGGAAAAGGTCAATAACCATAACTAGTACTATCAGACTAGAACAGAGCAAATACTTTTAATGGGGGCTGTAGGGGGTAGCACAGATAATACTAGAGCGTCCTCCCAGACAATAGAATTCGAGAACGTTTGATATCTAACAGGATGTATCAAATTATATGCCAACTACAACAGCAAGCCATGTCACCATATACCCTAAATGTAATTCCACTTTTGAAAGAAGTCGAGCCCAGGTTTTATTGTGTGCGGTTCCTAAACTCCAGCCTCCGTTACATGACAGTAGTGATGTAGAGGGTAAAACAGACCATCCCTCCTGCCAGAAGCCTGAAGGCTGCACAATGCAGCCTGTACAACCGATGGCAGAGTAGATGTGAAATATACTTCTACCTGCTTATTTGATTGTCATATTTTGACTCAAATTAAAGTTTCACACAGTCCTTTATGTATTCCAGCATGTACCGTGACCCTTGAGACAAATAAACCCTTTCAAAATGAAGTGTGTGTTAAAAAAATAAAAAAGAGAAAAAAGCATGATTGGATTGTCAATCTGAAAATAATGCTTTTTTAAGTTCTAGAACAGTTGCCTTTTTGGGGATACACAGCTTTCATAAGATAGCAGCGTACTACTACTCTAGTCTGCAATCCAGATAGCCAGCTAGCAGCCATAAAGACAAAAGACGTATTGCCTTCTCTGCAGCTTGCCCACTAACGGCACCTCTGCCTGGAGCCAACCGTAGAATTTATCTGTATTACCCATGACTAAATATTGATCCCGGTAATCATTCTTAGCTTAATCTATGTCTATATCTGAGTGTGTGTGGTAGGGCCACGCACTGGGCTGAATTATGGCCTCATTCCACTCCAACCACCGACTGTTGGAATTATGGCGGTGAGCGTCAAAACTTGCAAGGTCGAAGTGTGAGGCACTGCCAGGGTGCTGTCAAGGTTGAATGGTCAGAATAAATGTTGGAACCGAACTGGCCTGATCCAACGGAGGTTATCATGAGCTCGTATATTATAGTGTAGAGTGCAGCAGTGTCTCTAAACCTATAGATCAGGACTCGGAATGGGCCGTGGGACTATTTCTGCCTGGTCCCCATATGACAACAGAATGCTTTATTGAGCCTGGGTTTCATTGTGGCACGGAAATAACACAAAACTTGTGTATCTCTCAAATGACTGATTGACAGACCACTCCTCGTCGACATTTTTACTTTCCAAACAATTCCTCTTGTAGCTGTAACAGCATAGCACTTCTGCTGCTACAAAACACCTTGAAACTGCGTTTCAACTTTTTCTGTGCTGAAAGTTTATATGGTCCTTTCAACGACCAAACAAATATGAAAACATATTTGTGAAACACATTCAAATAAATTGTAAAAAATGCATGAATGTCTGTCTGAAAATAATGTTCTTCTAAATACCTTTTTTTTCATCCCACAGCAACATGTCAGGACATACTTACTTCGAAATCTCAAACAAAAATGATGCATGCAGGCCATTTAAGTCTCCATAGTCCAGGTCAAGAGGGCTACTTTAAATGCCTGAACTTCCGTGGCAGACAGAAACATCTACCTGTCAAATTGAAGTGGATCTCGCAGTTATGTCCGGTCCAGTGGGAATCCATTCCAAAGGACGATCCTTTGACCCAAAGTCCTACCGTTTTGTCCTCTTTCTGAGGGAAAGGGAAGTGATTTTTTCACCTGATTGGTGTGCTGGAAAACAACAGGAGACATCAAGCGAATCTAAAGCAGTGGAAGTGAATCTGTCACCTTGTGTCTGTCATTCTCTCTCTCTCTCTCTGTTTCAGCCTCTCTGTTTCTCCTGTACCATGGGAACTGTGCCACAACCCACTTCAACACACACAGACAAGCACACACAGCTTATTAGGTACAGACAGATGCTTATCTATGAAACACCCTGTTCGACTCGTAAAGTTTTCTTCTGGCAAACATGAAAAACGCTTCCAAATTCCATTTAAAAAACAAAACATGAGGAAAAAGAGCTTTTACTTTGAGAAAAATGTTTTTGTGGGGTACAGTATGAGAATGCCTTGTGATTTAAAAGGGAGCACCTTGTACAAATGCATGCACATAGACACTCACACGAGCAAACATGCACAGATGAGGTTTATTGAGTTGTGACTTTGAAGCGGGAAGTTTGTCGAGATAGAGGAAGAGACACGGAATGAAAGAGGCACAGTGAAGTGATGGCCACTACCCTCAGGTCATCTGCAGAGTACCAAAGCACCGCATTTGCATTAACACTTAAGAGAACACATAACAGGCTGGCTGTGCTTGTTAGCGATACGCACGCATTAGCAGTGGTCAACTTCAGGTCAAGGCTACATGCATACTGCACTTCACAGCGTTTGGTATTCAACCAATTACAACATGTCCAAGAACGGACTAAATAGTTGATGGCTATGGTACATCTTCATTAATATTTAATCTTAAAACAAGGCACTGACCATTCTCAACGGCGTATTATTTTATTCTACTGTAATTCAATGCGGAGGAGTCGCCTCCCTTCTTCCCTCCCTTCCTTCACCATCGTACAGCATATCACTGCAGAAATATGCTAAGAGAATGGAGAAGGTTTTGTGTCCACAGGGCCGGATAGCACAAAGTCAATGTCCACAACAAGGAATACAGTAAACAGTGGTTTAATTACTGTTTCCGGGGCATAACTGGTTAGGTCCGGGGGTTAAGGCAGGAGAGTGGTAGGTAGACGAGCAGGGGTCGATAGCCAGGCGGGTTGTCAGACGGTCAGGGATCAGGCACACAGCAGGGTTCTCGGTCCGGTCGGTCATGCACGTGCTAGGCTTTCCTCGATCTCTCTCCCTTTCTCTTACCCTCTTCCTCCAACTTCCCCCCATGGGTCACACACCCCTCTCTGCCTTCTCTCCCTCTATTCAAGCCCTGCCACTCTCTTCCCCTATTGGCCCTGCCCAATCTCCCTAATTGGCTCAGCTGCCTCGCATCTGCCGCTGACTTTCAAAATAAAACATATATCGATGAATGTCCAGCAATGTCTTTTCTGAATAACATAAACTACCAATGTAAAAATAAAGAATATATTAAAGGTTACAATTGTAATAACCGTTTTCTTCACAGCATGTAGTCATGCCTGAATTATTATATATTTTTTAAAGTGACAAATGTTACGTTGACATTTTGAAGTCAAAACCGCCTACTTTCTGGTCTTAGTGTTGCTAAATCTGGTTGGCTGAACTTTCAAAGTAAAATTGCTCATGACTAACTTTGTTGACAAGCTTTTTCAGAGAAATAGAAAGTACCAAGTTTCAAATTCTAATCTAGCTTTTCCCCTCGTTCTTCGGAACGCTCTGTCCTGCTTCACTCTCAACATTCTGCCTGTAGCTGAGGAGAAAACGCTGCAGCTTTCGCACCGGTTCAATAAGTTGTCATGTCTTCACCAGTGATTGACGACCCGTCACTTGTTAGTTGCTCAGACTCAAAGTGGAGAGAGAGCGGACGACCGTTCTTCTGAGCCGACAGTTTATCGTGTATAAAGTGGCACCAGGACAGATTGTCATGACATTTCATAAAATTCTGAAATTCCACAGCAGCGGCGATGAAGATTTGAATCCATATAGCGGAAACACTGACATTATATGTTCTGACCTTGGAAATACAAGGTTCCATCTGACATTTCGGCCAAAAATGAGATGTTCATTTGATGTAGCTCTACAAAAAAGATATTTCACAGTAGCTAAAGTTGGATTTTGGAGAATCTTTTGTCGGTAATTGCTCTACGGGATGTGAAAACGTAAACGAGCAATAACTCAAAACTACTAGATGAAGCCTTCTAGTTACAAGCTCAGTTAGAGATGGATTTTTTAAAGCTTTGCGGCAATTGAGATGTGGATTGTGCATTGGTGTTACAGCTAGCAATCAGCAAGTCACCAGACATTGCGGCGATATGGTTGATAGCCGTCTGAACCCGCAGTAATCTTGTTATTTACTTGGTCAATAAAGGTACTTGTGATTTTCAATATCCCTCCTTTTCTGTAATTTCCCTCTCCGCTGAGAGAAATCCCTTCATTCGACTATCTTAACAAAGGTAAAAGGTAGTTCATGTCAGTCTATGAGACAGACAGGAATTAACTGAAAGAGAAGCACTTTTATTGATTACAATTTTCACTTCGACGAAGTGAGATGAGCTGGCCTGGTGAAAGGGGTAGCAATCTGCCGGGAGGGAACAGCGGGCGTGGAGACGAAACAACAGCCAATACAATAAAACAGAGAACCTGTTCAGGGCAATTGGAAAATAAATTACAAGCCGGATAGCCAGTAGATCACAGAGACAGACCTAAGTGGGTCAAAGTATCTAAATACAACTGAGGGTAACTTTGTCAAGTACAAATCAACCCTGATTTATTGAGCAGTATATCACCAATAAAATAACGTTAAAGTTGTCTACTGTAAATCTTCACACCTCAGCTGCAATTTCCATCTCCCATAATCCTCTTCATATGCAAATGAGTTCAGGGTTCTTTATAAAATGCTCATAGCATTTTAGAATACTGCACATTATTGTATAAGCAGTGCTTCCATGTATGTATGTATGTATGTATGTATGTATGTATGTATGTATGTATGTATGTATGTATGTATTATGCAATAAGCTATGTTTGCTATTGTTAACTAGCATGAAGTAGCCTTTATTATAACGTTATTGTATTCTCCACAGAAGAGATGAAGGCATTAATTGATAATGAATTAAAAGGTATGATTCAGCATAACTACAAAATACCTTGAGCAACACAGAGGGATACTGTATGTATGAACGCAACTTCCTTATACGATACTCTCTACGCCATTGTTCCCCCACCCCTTTCCCTATTGGGCAACTCTTTTTCTGCTGATTCTACCCATGCCTCTCCCTCTTTCCTCTTCTCTCCTCTCCTCTCCTCTCCTCTTCTCACATTTACCCTGTAGTCCAGCCTAGAGTCTTCTAATTACAAGCGAAAGTAGCTGTCAATCAAACTGCTTTGTCTCAAACATCTGATTTGAAATCGTAGCTTGTGGCAGTCATGACACATCACAGCATCCAAAGAAACGTCCATGATCATTAATGAAAAGTGATAGGATGGCGAGTTGAAAAAGAGGTCGAAGTGTTATGTGTGTGTGTGTGAAAGCCTTTTGCTCACCACAGAAACATGCCTCTCTTCACAGTCTCTCGTCAATCAAGAGAGCAAAAATGTGCCGCGTATTACCTCAAACTTTGCTATTCACACACATATATGCCCTCGTCTTTATCTACGTTCTGTCTATGGACAAAAACGGACATAAACTGGTTAAAACCCGAGACATACATGCATATGTGAGACATTCACAGTATTGTATACAGTATATATATATAGTGTTTCATATTTAGGTGAGATTTACGGCTCAGCTACAGCAGTTTCTGTTCCATCCGTTTGTGTCGTTAGGGTCGGATCAGAGGTTGCCGGATCTGAAACAGAGCTGGATCGGAGCCGCAACTTTGAAGCTACGCATAGCTTCTGTTTTTGTCGGACTACGACGTGGTCTGTTGCGTAGGAGCTACAGAAATGCATATAAATGCCAAGATCTTACTTATTATACTGAATTATCACCATGTCAGTAAAGGATCAACTGATAAATGTTGGAGATGAGGATAGCTAGAGTACGCCTACACTCCCCCCCCAAAAGTGACATAAGTACATTAATGTATCTCACGCTACAACTTGAGTTGTGTTGTGTTTGTGCGTGTGTGTGTGTGTGCGTGTGTCCAATCATCCGTGATCAGCAGGAAACCTGTCAGACAGCTGTCGGTCAAGATCAAGACCTCTCCTCCACTCCCACAGAGAGAAAGCTGGGAGGAAGCAACGTGACTTTCATCATCGACCCTCCTCTACGTCCGTCATGCTATTAGGCTACGACTTACCCTGCTCTCCCTCCAGCTGTCCGATGCAGTCCTGCTATTCCCACTCACCTTCGCAGGTTGTAGTTTTAGTTAAACACGCATTTTTCGTAGGCAGAGCTGCTCTGGACAGTTGTTCTGGCTAAGTAACGTTAAATTGAAGCCCAGAGTAAAAGGCAAGAGGTAAGAGAGGAGGAAGCTAATATCATGAAGCCTGGCTCTCAAACCTTGGTCTGCCACATAGGACCACAACTACAGATGGAGCTCTCTGGAGCCATGCTGGAGCTATGCTGCTAACAACAACACTTTTTGGGACGACAGTTCATATCTATTCCAGGATGTAACCCATATCCAATACCAATATGAACTGACAGCGATGTTAAAAAGATACGTGTGTGCAGAGTAATAATAACAAAAAATATCTCATCCATTTTCGTACCGAAGCTTCTCCAGCTTGTTTCGAACACATATCCGTCGCGCTACGTGCCTTTGAGGTTTGACTGAAATGAGGCGATCAAGTCTGCAATTCATTTATTTCCATAGTTGTGTGTCATTGTCCTCCATGTTATTGCTGGCTCAGGCTGGCTGAGACACTTGTCTCAGGTGAATGATGTCAGATTTATTGAGATTATTTAAACCTCCTTCCTCTGACACGATCGCTGGCAGCAGCACTGTACGGAGCGCTGTGGGGCTCGCCAGCGGGGGAACACGGCCAATGAGGGCAGCCGTGGTTGATTGCTGGTGATTGTTTGCACCTGCCTTGTGGGTTTGTTTCCGAACCCCGCTGCCGAATCTTGGACGTACCACGCCAGACAACGACACACTTGCATTGTTCCCGCCTTTCTTTGTGTGAGAAAGTTAGTCTGCCTGCTTAGTCTAGGACTACGTTTATGTTCCGTTGCTGCTGCTTGTGCATGTCCTGGTGTTACTAGAAGTATATCTAGTTTAGCCCTGTCGGCAGTAGTGTTTGTTGTACCAACTATACCGCCTTGTGTCATCTGTGCGTAACGTCCTCCTCTTAAAATATCTCTTCTGCTCATCCCCCTCATATTTGTACTATTTTCCTTACTTTCCTCCTCCTCCTTCTCCTCCTCCTCTCTCTCTCTCTCCCTACATCTCCACTTCCTCCTCCTGCCTCCTCTTCCTCCTCCCCCTCCTTCGTGACTCTCCCTCGGTGCTCCTGGTGATGAGTGGGGAGAAGCAAACAGCTCTGGGAGCCACAAGCCCAGTCAGCCCCCCCTGTAGATCCATTCACTCCAGGGAGCTCATCAATTGACACTGAATTGCTACAATAACTGCCAAAGAGAATAATGAGTCCTACGGTTGAGTCACGCTAACACACACACACACACACACGTGTACACACGATGGCGTGCATAGACACAATCACACCAAACCTGGTGAAATACATTCCGTAACCCATTCATCCACACCCACTGTCCACAAACACACGCAGACACACACGGCAGTTATGACGCAGCAGTTGCGACAGATCTGTCTTAAAGATGCACACACACAGACACACACACACAGACACACACACACACACACACAAACACACGGCAGTTGTGACACCCATCCTTGTGTTTAAATAAATTTCACACACGCACCCACACAGACATGCACACACACACAGCAGTCGTGACACGCTTCCATCGCGTTCAGAGACATTACCACCACATATAGATCCACTTTTAAAGGAGCTGCCTGACAGCCTAATCAATTCTCCAGCCACTCGTCTTTTACAGGCCCTGTCCGAGGGAGATTCTGGTAATGAGCCAGAGACGTTTGATGAAGTGAATGTTTACAGACTCTGAGTCACATAGTGTGTGTGTGTGTGTGTGTGTATGTGTGTGTGTGTGTGTGCGTGTGTGTGTGTATGTGTGTGTGTGTGATTGCACAAGTTAAAGTCCATGGTCGTCCTGCAATGTGAGAAAAGAGAGAACGTAGCAGGCAACAACAAAGAATCAACAGAGAACCGAGGAGGTTATGGATGATTTGTTGTCATTTGCATGCTGAATGTTTCCTCCGAAAGAAGCCTGCTTATGCTTAATGTGGATTTTGACCTTTATGTGACACTGACAAATGACGCCATCGTACATTATAAACTCTGTTTAATCCAAAATCAATTAGAGGGTCAGTTACTTTGATTGACCAAAGTTAAAGGGTGAGAAATAATGAATCATCTCTCTCCAAAGCCTTTCAAGCAAACACTGACCCTTTAGCAGAACTCCCATATGCCATAATTATGAGCTTTGCTGGTTCAGTCAATGTTGGTTAGAATGAACAACTCTCGAGTTATCATAGAGCTAAAAAACGACATATTGACGGATAAAAGTTCTCATTCAATATACATACAGACAAACTATTCTTCTTGCAGAGAAAGTAGAGATGAAAAAGGAAAGCAGAGATGAAAAATACAAGTCTCTTTCTCAGTAGGCCTCACATAGAGGAAATGGCCTTGGATGTAAAAATCAAAGCATGAAGATCACAATGCTCTCTTATATTTGAAATCAAAAGGAATATAGAAAAGAAAAAGATGTCAGAAGGTCCACAGCAAATCTAATATCCTGATGCACAAAGGAATAAAAACACCATACTGCAAAATGTCATCTTTAGAATATAAACAATGGTGGGAGAATGTGAAATGGAGGTGTGACCATTACTTGATTATATAAAATATTACAGGCACATTGACAAAAGCACTTGAATAAGCAAATTGCCAAAAAGAACTAGGCATTGAAATGATCAAGAGCAACAAAATGTGAATTACGGCATTACATTATTGGAATGTGCTTTTCTTATATTTCCTCTTATGCCTTTCAGTATCATATATGTTATAAAATAATAGGAAATAAGCAGTATGGATAAGATATCCGTGTTTGTATATTCCATGTAAATACCGACGTGCAATATTACGCCTTTCAGGTTCATTCCACGTTTCATGTCCGGGAACTCTGAACGCCTCATCACACTATTGTTCTAAAGGTATGTGAGTAGTCCTATGAAATTAGTTTCCATGGAGTTTTGATGGCGCTCACTTGATCAATGGAAAAAGTGTTGAACAGTGTTGGAGGAGGAGAGGGAGAGGCGTTCACACCTGGGAACCAACGCCCTCCAGCCCAGTGTTCTGGTGTAGGTGGGGGGGTGTTGTGGGAGAAAATGGCTAAAAATGCATTTACATTCCTCATTTTGTCGCCCAGATATTTGGGGAAAATCATGGAAGGATGAGACCAATTTAAAATCTCAATGTCCAGTTATTTCAGCCAATGGCCTTTTTAAAATAAAAAATACACAGAAAAAGTAAAATATCTAGTATCAAAAAGCCCATGCAGTCATTTTTAAATGGCACATGTTTGCACGTAATCAGTGACGCATGTGTGACGTAGCTGAAACGTGTGTCTGTACAGAGCCAGCAGCTCTAGACAGCAGCATTGATTAAAACGAGAGTGTTTCTGTTCCAGGAGACGGACGATTAAATAATGCAGCTGAGTTGCTTCTGGTGTAGATTGGGCTTTAGGCTGTGAGAGGCACTCTGGAGGAGAAGTGCTGCGATACTACGCACATCAATTCTGTTTCCCTCCGTTTCAGGCGGTCCTAAGGGAACAGAGTGGGAGGCCGAGTAAGGAACAGGAGTCAATGATAAACCAATTGCTGACATCAGAAAAACTTTTGGAACACATTTGGTGTTATGTTATATATCTCTTGGTGTTATATTTACTTCTCTTGATCGTCACAAATATGATTTGGATCATTGATACATTTTGTGACAAACAGCAAAGGTTTCATGGTATATTTTTCCAAGCTCTTCCATTTCATTTTTTTAATCAATCTACCACTAAAGCCAATAAAATATACATATTCAAAACAAAATAACCGATTTCGCTTTTGACACTTCAGAAGCATATTCAGAGGCAATATATCGAGCTAGAGGCTGGAAGGAAACGCTAGGTGAGCTGCAGTGTTCCTGATGACAAATTGACGAATGAATTTATTGAAACAGATGTTAAAATACACACAGGATTTAAAACCCAATTGGTGCCACAACCATCACACAATAAAGTCAGAAACGTATTTCCATTGTGGCCCCTCGTCTGTCACGGTAGGCCTCAACAAGCAATTGTTCCCAATAAAAACTCTATGACATACAACTCATACACTACAATATAAAACAACATACATACAAAATAAACTGCTGCAGTTTATAATTGTCGGGCGGCTGGGCAGCCATCCCGTCACTGCTCTTTTAAAATGGCTAATCGTGACAATTTGTTTTATATGAGATGGTAGCTGGTTCGCTTCTATAGCTGCCGAGTATTGAAAGGTATTTTTTCCCAGCCTCACTCTTGATGCTACAGGGGACAATATATGTTCCACTCTCTCTGGTGGCATAACCATGAGTAATATCTAACAGCTATGGTGTAGACCATGGTTTCCTAATCTATGGTATAGTGCTCTAACTTGGCAGCAGGTCTGGTTTCTTTGGGTTCCCACATGTCAGGAGCACTAGAATGTTTCAATGAGTGTGGGTCCAAGGGTGAAACTCAATGTACTTAAAGGAAAAAGTGTTCCCTCAATTTGTCTCGTCTACTACTTCAGTTAGTGATTTCCTGTTTCCCATTTTCAACAACCCCAGAGAGGAGCTGTTCTCTGTGCTGTATATATGTAGGCGGAGAGAGCAATAGTAATAGCGTAGTGAATTTTTCCATTTGTGAAAACGTTTCACAACTTTCTCAAATCACCAAAAAGCCATTGAAGAGGGCATCGTATTCCATTGCATTATGGTCTATTGAGGCCAATGAGAAATTGCCTCTCCTACGATGGATTTCTCCCCATATGATTGTTGGACATCAGTGCTAGATGGTGAGTCTAGAAAAAAATCCCTGAGGGACTGACACCAAAACCTCATGTTTATCATTGATGTTTCAGATAGATGAACAATTCTCTGCTATCAAAGACACGGCATCAACAAAATGGGCCCAGAAACGCAAGCTACATAGCCAATAGATTTTTTTATATTAAAATTAGACAATTAGACCAGGTCCGACTGTGAAAGTGAGGAAGATGAGACATCTGTACAACAGTAACAGCAGCCTGAAGGAGGCAACACCAGTGAAACTGCCTTTATTAAGGGACCTTAACTAAAAAATAAAATAAAAAATCATCATCATCATAAATATTCTACAAATGAGCCTCCAAAACATTATGGCTCATTTGGCTGCTCGTTAAAGTTGCTTATGCAGGATTTGTCATATAATAAAGAATTGTAAGCTACTACATGCACATTTGGATATCACAGTACATGTAATTTTGACATAATAACTGGGGTATTGTAATAACTGGAAATGAAGTATTTTTTCCTATATTTTAAGATGTACATATATTCAATTAAATTCAAACAACTTTATTTATCCCAATTGGCAATTCGGTTTAAATCATGCAAATATATTGTCAAAATGGCAGAATGTGGCATTAAATGGCCAGAATTGTTCCGATGGAGGACCCCCAACATTTGTATCACCATTAATTTATTGCAGTTATATGGCAATTGTATTTTGCATTAATTACCCTGCTCTTTGGGGGGTTTCCTATATTAGAATCAAGCATGCTCAAGATTAAGTCGGCGGGGGAAAAATCTGTAAATGAATAAATACAGAACAGAGGAACCAAAGCAGCTGGAGGATCCAAATCCATGGTTTTCTATAGGAAGGACCGCTCATGTATAACATGAAGTTAGCCACAAGGAAGATGTTTTCTATGTTAATAAAGTGAATAATAAGCAGGAATTTATTTGTTCTGGCTGAGAGAAAGAGAACAGGAAACCGGGTTTTTGCAGGTACTTTTCTCTCCTGTTGTGCACATATTTCAACCATCTGTGTTTTGTGTGATTATTTATGAGTCTTGAGTGTTTGCTGGCAGTTTTCCACAACACAGCTCAAGTCACTGTAAACTGCACATGGCTCACATGTTCTGAATGAACTTGCTCCGTCTTAGCTGGTGCGTGGGTGAGTACTGTGAGGCTAGCGTGAAAAGCTAGAGGCTAAATGGTGATTTTTAACTAGTTCATAGCTTTGGGCTGAGGTTTGGGTAGCTCGCTTGTGGCTCTGGTGTCAGGGGATGTTCCCGTGGAGCTTGAATGATAAGCAAGAAACTAGATGGTGAATTTAAATTGAGTTCAGGGCTTTAGGGTTGGCTGTACAACTGCAAGCTCTTCCATTGGGCAGTGAGTGGACTTCATGACTTGATGTGCTTCTGGCATATCCATTTACGCTCTAAAGTAGCTTGGGACATTGTGCATGAATAGCTTCAGGGGGTTAGCAGCCCCACACTCAAGAAGTGCAGTGTGCTGAAAAACGAACGGGACGTTTGATACTCCGATCTACTATAGCGATTCTGAGCTACCATAACGGGCCTAAGGGTGCGAACTGAACTGTGCCACTACAAGTGGAATGGAAAGCAGGTAAACTGTCCTCTTCCCCGACAATTTTCTCAAAGTCTACAATTTGAAAGGATGAGCAATTCAATACCGTGCAGCCTATTCAGAAAGAGAATCGCATCCTCCTCCTTTCACGCTCAGATTGCTCCCTGGCCGCAATTGTACAGCTGGATGCTTCGTGTTGCGCTGTGCAGACGTAGCTACAGGGACCTAATCCGTTTATGGTACATATTGTATTACACTTTATTCACCAAGTACAATCAATTCATAGGAAATTGTCACGTGGCACTGGAGCTGAGACTTATTGACACCTCACACAATAACAACCGACACACAAGTGACACACGTTGCACAGGCACAACAGAACCTCACATACAGTTGAAGGGGAGACCGCACGCCTACAATAGACATTAGACTACACATATAACGATACAATTATAGTGGTGGCCATTATGCAGGAGAGTGCTGAATACCGCTGAAGGGGCGGGTGCGGCCGAAGCAGCATTAGAAGATAAAGAGCAAACTGCCGGGCCTTAGATTACACAAGCGGTTTGAATAAAGCCGCAGGATTTTTCACAGGGCAGAAGCCACAGCAGTGAGAATGAATGGATGCCGCCTCATGTGAGTGTAGCAGCCTGGCGGTCTCTCACACCGGTCTTTGTGGGGTGTATCAGAGCTTCTTCACCTATGGCTCGGGACTCAATTTGGGCCATGGGCCTGTTTTCCAACTTGGTCCCCATCTGCACGTGTGTTTTAGTGGGTTAGAGTTCTGGGCTGAAAAGGTCTAAGAGCCCTTTGTATTTACAGCGTGTTGGTCATATTTGGTCACGTACAAAACGGGTGATATTAAACCACCAGTGTATCATGAGAGAACGGCGAATCAAACAGACACTCTAATAAGTTCGAGTTCATTTATTTCTACAGCCCTTCATCACAAAGCGTGTCTCAAAGGATGTTACAGAGAATGAGCCAAACTAGATCTAACTGATCAACAATCAATCACAAAATGGAATGATGACACCAGGAAATGTGTGTCGCTCAGTGATGCTACAGTCTAGGCTGGTGGAGGAGAGATGTGAAAAAGAGCAATCAAAATAAGTGAGAGGTACTGCTGTTCTTTATTTTGTTGTTATTGCAATAGATATTTTTCTAGATGTTTGTTGATGCTGTTTGCACTGATGTTGGTGTCTCACTTTCTTCCACCTCATATCTAGTGAAATATCAATAGCGAGTTTTGAAAACTTTTCCAAGAAATTGTATTTCAACCTTGCCTTTCTGTCTGTTGTTTGCCACAGGTAGAGCTGAAGAGAGTCTCTGAGAAGAGGACAACATAATAGAGGAGATGCTGCTAGTCCCTGTCTGCCATGCTGAAAACACACTCAGCTACTTCCCTCAAATCCCCTTTTCAAACTAAAGAGCAACCATAGGACAAGTTAATAGCAGCCTGCTAGATCTGCTGTTAGGCTCCAGTGGGTATCGGATTGTTACCTGGTCCTCAACGTCAAGGGAATATGACCGTGAGGGACTTCATAATAATGGCCTATGTATTCTGCAAACTCTTATCTGGAGCTATTATGAGAGAAAGGGACCGATTGCAGCGCTGTACTTAGGCCTGTCCAGCAACTATATTTTACATATCAAGATACAAGCTGTTTTGTTTTCCAATTTGGTACAATGGACAAGGCAATGTACTCTGACTAGTAGCCACCAATAATTGAATGCAGAAGTCATTGATGTGACGTTGTATCCAACATTGCAGGAAGCTGGGAAATTGTCACAAGTTATAATTGGCTTATCCACATATTCCGCACAATGTCATGAGATTGAAAGCATTATTGAAATATGATGTCTCTTTTTATTTTCTTTGACCTTTATTTAACCAAGTGATTAAGAACACACATTGTACATTATTCATTAAACAGTGTTTATAATGGCTGGAGTTGCGATGGAGATTTTCCAACAGTGCACACTGCCACTCACATTTATCCTATGGAACGTCCTATAGTGAATCCAGAGAATTATGATTAAATAACGTTATCCACCACACAGACACAGT
>OMOT01000774.1:0-12095 GCA_900312575.1 Acanthochaenus luetkenii
GCAACGCAATCTGACAATGCTTGGAGCGACCAATGGTGCGGTGTTGAAGGCCGCAGCGCTACGGCGTGTTGCATGATGCGGCGTAGTAGCACAGTGTTAGGCCCGGCCCTACTGCAGCGTTGGGTCGGGGGCGCTTGTTTCTCTCTGTGTCTTAATGAGGCACCATGAGGGGAAATCAGCAGGAGACTAGCGACTATCCCACAGCCTTAGGAGGGGGACGCCCAACGGTACTGCTCCGCTCATCTCCTATTGAGAATGCCACTGAACGAGAGCACCAGTGAGATTCTTACAGTGCGCTTAGCCACAAGAGCGTGCAGCAGGTTTACTGTATGTACCATTGTGGTTAAAGAAGACGCCATCTTGCATGCTGTGGCTTAGCTTGAGCGGAGCATTTCATAGGGACCACAGGCTGCAAGGCATAGAAAAACATGTTTTGGGGGAATAAAGTACAGTCTGCGTTCGTGAGAAAAGGCACATATCCCACTGACCAAAAAGGTGGCAAATCCCCTCCTAGATCAGTGGTACGGGTTACTTGGACCGTGGGGCTTATCTGGAACATTGGGTCAAGAAGCGGACACCAGCTTCGTAGGCACGGCGGACTCAACTGCATCAGCGCCATGTCAGTATTTGTCAGTAATGTCACGTACAGTATAACAAGCAAGGTGTATGTTTGTGTGTGTGTGTGTGTGTGTGTGTGTATACGAGTGTGTCTGGTCATTTAATGTGGGAAACTGATAAGGCTAGTGATTACACCCATGTTTTATAAAGAGTTTTCCGTTATCACCCTGAAAAGGGCTCTGTGTTCACGCCAGACTCAAAGCAGGGATTTAATTAACCTGGGATGACACTCGCCCCTCTATTTGGCTGAAATATCCACTCATTTAGCCCCTTCCACTCTCCTGACTGACACCGAGAGCTCAGCTTTGAATTAATTCAGTGGCTGAAATTACACAGTATAAAGACATAACACAAAATAAGGTGCAATTCAGAAGTGTCGCTTTGGTAAAAGCCTTTTCTCTGAGCTCTGCATCCTTGTCAGCGTAATCGTATGAGGGAGTTAATGGACAGAAATGAAATAGCCTGGTTATTAAACATGCCGAATGCCAAATGGAGAAAAATAAGAAGAAGTACAGCGGCATCATTAGAGTGAGCCATATACATCCACACACCAACACAATGGCTGGCATTAGCCTTGCCCTTCATCCATCTCCCTCCACTCTCCACATTCCGCTCCGCTGCTACTTGTCAGTTGGCTAGCTATCTGATTACTGTGTGGGCACCGAGTGTGAATAGTGAATGCACAGTACTTGGAGTTTGCATTAGTGAGTCTCCAGCGGCCGATATGGCTCTCACCTCCAATCTGCCACGGCGCATACCATCCATTTGAATCCCGAGAATAAAGAGGAAGAGAAAGGGAGAGGGGGAAGAAAGAGAGAGAACTCTAGTTGTCAGCAAACAATGGCTGCCTCCCACAAGAGCTATGCTACACACACACACCCGAATGGCTGATGGAAAAGCTAATTGTGGCGTCTTGGGGGTTGGATCAGTGTGCACCCTAGAACAACTCATCACCACTAGGGACCATGAAACTGCACATGGCGTCCCCATTCTTTGGTCCGGCGTGGAGCGTGGTGAGGCACAGCCACGTTCAATGGGACCTCGGCGGATCCGAAAGACCAAACGTCTCAATACTTTTTAAAGGAAAACGTCTCGAGGACTGTCAAGTTTCGGCAACATATGCACACACGAAAGAGGTAAAATAGCGGTACGGTTTGTTTTGTTGGAGGTACATAGCAATTCTCACAGGGGCAGAGTACGTTAGAGCTGCGGAGTATATCATGGACTGCAAACAGCGATAAGTACATGCATATAGTTTCCTACCCCTAAGCATCTCACAATAATAACACCCCATGTTGGGTCTTCATGCTTGGTCGAAAAGCAGAACCGCTACACAGAGGGTATGACAATTGTGCCAATTCTGCTGTTCGCCCTAGTAACCCTACTCTACCGCAACAGCTCTGGGTGCTGTAGCCAATGGTGTCATTAGGTGCCATTTCCAGTAACCTATCAGAGAGCACCGTGCACCTTTACCATGTGTTGTACTAAGTAGTAAGTGCGTCACTCGCCAAACAGTGATAGGCTGACGTACAGGGGCGACAGAGCATGCCATTGGTTACTGAACTTGGAGCCATTTTAGGCTTCAACGTGTATTTCACGTGTGCCTCTGTAGACCCACCATTTTGTGTTTATACTCATTTTTGAGGTACAACTTTATAAGCTCATGATTTATGTATATCTTCTATATCCTTTTTAGCAACACACCAACTTGGATGGGCTGATGTATATAAATACATAATATAATAAATAAAATACTTTTTGATTGTTCTCTAAACATCATCAAAGATTAGTTATTGCATTGCAAATTGTTACCCTTGCTGTCAAAATGTATGTAAAATACTGTATATTCTTAAATCTAAAATGTTTACTTACAATCGTATAGGTTCAACTCATCAGTCACCACACTAAATTGAATGCCACTACTTTGTATAGTAATTTATTTGTTTGGAACAGTTTATATGTATCCTTCAAAACTTGTTCCAAAGAAGAAAACAAACAACACATTAATACACAACACACCTTCACAGACATCCAACGATATTGAAAAATACCCTCACAGTAGGTGTAAAAATATTTCTGTGTCTGCAGAATGACCATGTTTGACAGAGAAGTAGAGGAAGAGGCTATGGGAGAAGAAGATGTGATTTGGGAGGGAGGGGGATATTAAGTATCTCTTGTGAAGTATATATTTGGTCTATTTTGTAATATGTTTCCAACATATCTTTCTTATTGCCTCCTTTGTTTATGTGCTTTTCCTTGTAATTCATGTGATTCTAAGGCTCAATGAATATCCAAACATCTCTATCCAACTGGATGATATTCCATGGCTTCTAGCAGTAATGGGCTGGGTAATATAGAGAGGACAAAAGTTTGACCCTTTTGTTCTCTTTTAAACTTTCAACGATCAATTCCCACCAACACTTAATTACCCAGAAATACCCATGGCAGCTGATCAATAATTCAATATAGAGTCCTGTCAAAATGTTTTGTTTTCCTCTGCTTGGCAAAGACTGCACTGTACAAGTAAAATGTCAGTTTGTCCATGCTTTTTCTTTAAGCAGTGCATTATCTTTTCCCCCATACAACATATACTGCATTAATTGAATTAATCCTTAAATTATTTAATACAAAAATTAGGCAATAGAAAAATAGAATGATGTGCTTTGTTTAAATTTAATAAAAAGTAGTATGTCTGTGGTTAAAGCCCAATCACATTTTTAATACATGTATATTGGATGTTAACATGAAATCTGAATTAAATACTTTCATATGTTCGCCATTTCAAATATGAAAATGTAGACGAGCTTATAATTCCTGATAAATATGACACCATCATTAAATTACCCCTAGAATTATGGCACCTAATGCTTTTGTTGTAATAAAATAGTTAATACAAAATAATAACATTGCTCAATAAAGCATTTGATGTTAACCTTTTGATAATTAAACTATTTTCCCAATCAATAGGTACAAATGTGCCAGTTGCCAACTAGAATCTATCAGAAACTTACCAATTCAATGATGATTGGTATTTTAATTCATTGGAATACATTTTGTGAGATAAAATGAATGCTGAATTTAAGTAAAAATGGAGTGTGCTTATTCAAACCCAGCAGAGAAAGAGGAATATCACCGGTGCAGGACTGAAGCAAATCGAACAAATGGTACAAAAGCCTTTTGATAAGCAGGGACATTTGAGAAATTCCATTTCAAAGAGCAACTTGCAGCAGAATAAGAAGAGCAGGGCAAGAGCATGGGTCATAATGAAAGCACACAAAAGACCTCTTTCCAGGCAAAAAGCTATCTCAATATTGGATTATATATTATATATTACTATATATATATATATATAATATCCCAATGACGTTTTGCCTCTGCAGAAAATACTTAAAAGGCCTGAAACACAAAGACTATATACACATCAGGGGAATTTATGGGCTATTCCCATGTGAGGTGATGCACTCATAATGAAATAGAATGAAGATGGAAAAGTATTTGTTGTCAGTAAGACAGTCAGCATCAGTAAGACACATTTAAAAATACAAAATACAAAATAAAATGCAATTATCTGTGATATATTTGGCCTGAGAGTTAGAAAAAAAATACTCTTATCAAAGAAAATTAAGAGAAGGCGCTAGTAAAAAAAGAAAGAAAAAAGAAAGAAGGTATTCACCCTCTGTCATTTGTGCTAAATTGCTTTAAATGTGAAAAAATGCTCAACATTCACTCCAAAATATTATTTCCCCATTGACCTTGCACACGTTGTTGTGCTACACATTTACTTCAAAATGCATTTGTTTGCATTTGTCTGGGTTCCATACAAAGTCCCCTATTCTAGTGGGAAATCAAAGAAAATAATTAAAATAACAGAAATTTAGTTTGTATATGTTTTCATCCAGTTTTGCTTCATCCAAGCTAAAATCTCCCCCTGACAAAAACAGTCAAACATTTTATGTACCGGTAACTCTTATGTAGAAAGTAAATAATTAAGTAATCCACAAGCATGTGGGTGGCTATCAAAAGCGCCTAAAGGAGGGGGAAAAGAGACATTTCACCAAATATCAGCATTGCTGTATGTATATTTTTGACCCAGCAGATTTGGTCACATTTTCAGAAGCCAAAACCAAAATTCATGAAAGTGCTCCAATCATTCCATCACAGAACAATTGTAGAGTTGTAGAAATTATTGGAAACTCGAGACTGCCATGACATACATGTTGTTTACAAGTGTATGTAAACTTTTGACCACAACTGTACATACTATATCTACATGCAAAATTTCAATATGCGCACCTTGACGTAACTCAAACACTCAAAGTGCATGTAGAATACGTTTTTCATGTCCAATTTCTTCGTTGACTTTCATATAGAACTAGACAGGAAAATAATTATCACACAGTGTATTTCCGCAGGGTGATAATTCATATTTTCTGTTAAGTCTGGGGAATGATTTTAAGGAGTATTACTTCAGAATGCTTCAGATTGAGTACAGATTGAGTGCTATTTACAGTAATGGATGGCACTTGAGTCCGGTCCACCAGGTTTCATAGAAAAAGTAAAGCATCCCTCTCCTGCTCTGTATTTTGAAATATTATGGCAGGGGTTAGTAAATGATTTTTCTTTTTTTTCTGTAATACTCTTGTGCTCTTGGTCCTTTGAGACATGCTTGTGATAAAGGGCTATATAAATAAATGAACTTGAAATGAACTTGTTCTTGAATGACATCCCTTAGTGCCCACACTGTTCTCAGTATTCTTAAGAAGCATACACCCTAAAATAACACTGGGATGTATTCATATACAATTTTGTTAGCATGGGAAGTAGAGTTAGAACACTTTTTGAAGGACGAAAACACTTTTTACAGGAGGATTTCACAAGCCACTACTTTTTAACGCCACCATCTTCAGTTCAGTCCCACAATCAACTCAATGGAAAGACTCCAGCTTTTAGGATTCATGGCACAGGAGTAGCTTGCTCACCATGCAGTTCACCTCAGCAGCCCCCTTTTGAATCGGCGTATGATGAAAAGCCACTGTACAGTGAACAGTATCAGGCCCGTCATCTACTGTAGATGGCCTCCACCTGAACATATTGTACCTCGTGTGGATGAAAGGGATCAGATCTCATGTATTAGTTGAGTTCTATACAATCCAGCCTACAGTATGAGTTAGGCCTGTTTCAAGGCACAATTACACTAAATTACCTTAAAATCATACCTCCAATAATCACCGCCTCATTCATTTCTGGAGACGTCTCAACAGTTTGTGCCTATTCCCAGAGAATCATTTCTTGCTAGGCACCAGAAAATCCCTGAGAACCCTCGAGTCTCCAGCTGTCCTGATTCCATTCTGCGAGAGAGCGGTGGCACCATACAGCCTTAGAGAATAGTCCATGATGAGGACGCTTTATTTTTTTCCTTGCTCGATTCTGCTGAGCTGCTCAAGCCTCGGCACTGCTGTCAACGAGCCTGGACCGAGCCAGGAGGGAGACACTGTGACAGAGAGACGGAATATGAAAAGGCCATGGAGGAACTCTTGCTCCTCAGGGATGCCATCTGGGCCTTTGTTGCGTTCTCCAATAGGCATGGAAGACACGAGCTTGAATAGTGACGAGCACGGCAAAGCACTGTCCTGTACTATACACCCTCAAACTTCTAAGTAGCCTCTGGCCTGCAGCAACAGTATGACAGGATGTCGTGCAATGTTCTCTTGTACTGTTTTTGTGTATACATGGATGTGTGTGTGTGTGTGTGTGTGGCGAGAGACTTGGGTCCCTGCCGGTGCTCTCATTACCCAGGCAGGGGGACAGTAGGGGACGGTAGGTGACAAGTGCTCCCTAAAACAGGCTTGAACAAAAAGGACACTCCTCTGGGTACCACACAAGCTCCCCATCCTGTCCTATCCTTCAGGTGCTACAGCTTCTGGTGAAAGGCTCATAAAATGTCTCAGACACTGAACTGAATAGGTTTACACACCATTTGTAGATCTTTACCATCTTTCCATCTGCAGTGTTTTGATTTATTTGCAACGATGGAGCGTTGAGATTGACAACTACCGAATTGGATCTCGTGCAATCAGAAAACAGATCAGTGGTGCAATTGTTCATAGCAGCGACAGCGCTGGTATAAAGAGCATTATAACGTGTCATCACAGCTACTTTCACAGCAATATAATCATGAGCATCTTTACAGCTGTCAAAATATTCAAAATTGCCATTACTTTGAGACAATAGCACACTGGTCACCTGGCAAGTTGAGCTAAAATTACAAATTACATTATCCCCCCCCCTTTTTTTTTTTTTAAAGGGAATTTGATGATAGCTATTGTACAATAGCTATATGGATATGTTCCTCTATCACCATATCATCATGTTAAATGGCAAGGATGAAAGCTGGGGTATTTGGCATACATTTATATACAACACCCTCTCTGCTATCAGTAATTCAAGTGGGCTGAGAGAAGATCAGATAGGGAGGGGTTGGATTTTTTTGTTGTGTACTTTCAAATTCTTCCTCATTTCTCCCAAGTTGCCTACAGCAGCTTGGAGCATGCACATCAATATCCCTCTTCTCCTCGGAAACAATGCAACGCCAGCCTAACCTACAATAAATGCACCATAGGAATAAATCTACAACGAGAATAACTGGGACAACTGTTCCAAATAAACACACTTTGCACTGAAAACAAATCACAATGACGTGATGCACTATTTCACAGGTAAACACCCACAGTGTCATTATGAGACGAGCACAGAGACGTGGGGACGTCAGGTCAGTATGAGGCCAACCTACTAATGTGTGCAATGTTGACCAACTGTATTAAGCTACTATGCTACTATTTTATCCATCAATTATCACTGAAATAACTATTTGTGTTTTCTCCATCACTCTTAGCACTAACTATAGGGATTGCTCGCTGAAATAATAATACATAAATAAAACGGTTTTCCTGGTTACTACATAGAATTTTGCTATTTCATAAGGTTCTGCAAATGACTAGGAATTCTTCCAAAATTAACAATGATCATGTATCATGATGCACTAAAATGTTAATTGATCAATCTAGAATTCCTTAGCAATGACGTCGAATCAACCCTTCTATTAGCCGTGAATTCCTTATTATAAGTTGGTCTGGAGAGTTTTTACTGCTACCAAGAACCACTTTTGGGAGTGAGATGCTTTACGAACAGATGCTTTAAAAAAAAAAGCCCACTATTTAACTGCTCAGGGCAGGATTAAGCCCTGGAGTTGTGGATTGTCATATTTGTCATGGTGCCAAGGAGGCAATATGCCAATATGAATGATAGTTTATTTAACAGTATGCCACAGTTTTGAAAGTGGTTTGGGCCCCATCACAGATTAGCCAACATTCTGCTTAAGCATTATTGAGGACTTCATTGTCATAGTCGGCTCTGGGTCGAGTAATTTATCCACTACACAAAAGATGACATTATCATTGTGCCCATACACACAAGCATGCATGCAAAGAGACAGATGCAGCCAGGCACATGCAAACACACACACACACACACACACACACACACGCACACAATACTTTAGGCAAGACAATGTCATAAAAGAGTAATCCTAATAACAATGCTGTGCTTATGAGGAAATGCTGGCTGGCGTTGATAACATTATGCTTGGAAGGGATTTGATTAGAACTGAGTGGGTGTGCAACACTTCTCCATCTTTCCTTTTAATTAAAGTGCTAAATTACTATTTCATAAAAATTACAGCGAGGACCAGAGTTCTAGCTAACCCACATTTTTAACCCCGGTGGAATAGCAACGCTAATTGAGTGAAATGAATCATCTGGACACAGGAGTTGTATAAACAGTATGAATACAACCGTACTGGGAGCATCTGCACAAAACAATGTTTATTTTCTGATTCACCAAGGGAAGGTTGATTGAGCATCTG
Organism: Acanthochaenus luetkenii; assembly: GCA_900312575.1. Taxonomy (NCBI): domain Eukaryota; kingdom Metazoa; phylum Chordata; class Actinopteri; order Beryciformes; family Stephanoberycidae; genus Acanthochaenus; species Acanthochaenus luetkenii. The sequence continues at coordinate 8,540 of OMOT01000774.1, forward strand.
ACTGAGGGGGAAGAAATACTCAAAACCTTGACTTAAGTAGAAGTACAAAAAGTACTCCATTCAAAATATAACTTTAGTAGGCATATTTAAGTATTTAGTTGAGATTCTTAGGTTGGTGGACACGCCTGCTGTTGCAGGGATTTGAGCCTGTGAACTTGTGGTTATGTGACAGGCTCTCTAAAAGCCAGGCCAACTTTCCAAATGGATCTAATTTTCGAAAAGCTAAACCAAATATAATTTTTTAAAATGCGTTTCTTTGTATTTTTGGAAGTGTTCCATCTCCGCTGCATAAATCGGGATCACTGGGTTAAGCTAAAGCGGGTCAGGGGTAGAGCTGAGCAATAATTCAATATGATCATTTATCACTCTTTCAAAAGAATCATGTTGTGATGAAATAATGACATTGAGTTATCGTATATAACATAATCCTGTTCATTAAATTACATTAATGATAAAAATAAAATGCTAATTGCAGGTTAGCAGATATTGTTATGAATAGCTATCAGGAAAGGAAACTGATGCAGGCATTATTAGTGAAATAAAAAGCAGGAGTTTGCTTTTAAATGAAGAGCATGTTAAGTACAAAGATCCCTAAAATGAAAATGAGCACAGACTCTCTAAGTTACTTTCCACCCTTGCCCCCAACTTAAGTCTGGAACCAACAGCCTCAGCTGTGCCAGACCTCTTCTGCCCTCCCTATTTAGGACCCCGGCACGTACTGGTGGCCAAGCAGAGATGCCAGTGTGTGTGAGAGAATGTGGATATGCTGCCGAGCTTGCCTTACACCTAGACCGTGTTTACGAGCTGCGTTTCAGTACGTTCCTCACAGGCTTGCACGCTGGCAATATCTATGAGCTACACTTCAATCACTCTTACAAGCTGACCCTAAATAGCATCGGTTTAACCACGAAACAATAAATAACAAGAAGAATTTTACAACATACATGAATAATATAAAAACCACGCAGGCAGACAGATCTCCCCTGTCCGCAGTGCAGCGTAAGATAAATGTCACATCTCCCCCTGAAGACAATGTGTGTTTACCGAGTAACTTTGTGAAAGTCATGGCAGCCCAAGCAGAAAGGTTAGTGGTCGGGGGTTGGGTTGTGTGTGGGAGTCTTCTCAGCAGACTGCACACCTGAGATGAGGTCTCTGAGTGGATCCTGGAGTCAGGCGGGTAATCTTTGCATTCCATCAGATAGATTTTCTGTCTCTCCTTCCTTTCCTTCCCCCTCTTGTCTCTCTCTCTCTCTCTCTCTCTGTCTGCCTTGTCTCTTTCTCTCCGGGGATTAAAAAACAATCTCTAAAAGGTGCCTGAACTGCTTTGCAAATACCTAGAAATCATAAACATTTTTCAGGCATACTCACTGCTGATGCACGGCCTTGCAAAGTTGCAATCTCAGTTGAAATCACTGAGACGACGCCGTTCACCCAGCCCTCTAGCCAGCTGTGCTGCACAGGAAAACAATGTTCGTATCTAGCATCCCGAAAGAGGAGAATAGGTACAATGACTACCGTTAGAAGAATGATGATCATAATCAGCGCCATAATTCAGGGCTGCAGCCTCTAGCAACAGAACACATTCGGGGGAAAACGTTATAGGGTAATGGCATATCGCTGCCTTGGCGTGCCACCACGTCCTCCTATCTTACCGTCAGTCCATCAAGCTCAGAGGGCGCACCACTAGCCTACAAAGACGTCTGATTGCAATTCAGGCCATTATCATTTGTCTAAGTCACGGTAGAATTACACATCCGCGCACGCTACGGCTGTTGCTAGCTCTGTGGAATAATGAGCTCGGAGAGAGGAGCCCATCCCTGCTAATGTCTGCTCTTGTCTGCTCTTGTCATTAGTATTTAGTAGATACCCTGCATGCATTATCAAACCCATTTAAAAGTTTCTGGGTAAGAAAAACTTTGACCATGCACACCGTGAGCGTTAGCAGGCTAACACAAAGCTCTTCTGGAACGTGTAGCCCGGGACCGAGACGGCGAGACTCATCTGCTGCCGTTTTGGAAGCCCGGCTGTAATTAACACATTCTCATTAGAGAGAAACATCCGCTATTGACTGGCTTCCCTGGCAACATCTGCAGCGTTTACGCTCGGCCTCATTGATAATGCAATACTGCATATTTCGTGGCTGATGCGCAATACAGCACATCGACATTTGACTCCTGGCAATTAATCCCGTCGTATCAGAGAGTCGCTGACACAAGGTATTTGAGATTCAGGCCCAATTGAGGCATAACTTCCATTCACTTTGACACTACTTTACAAGCAAATCAATTTACTCCCACATAAATGAGGGCAGTGGACGTTTCAAGTAGGCAAATGGCACCGTTCCAGTCCAGGACGTCTCCTGAATACTCAATGCATGATACTGCAGCTCTGAGCAACCGGGTGTCACACCTCATTACACTTCCAGGCGATCCATGTACAGTGTGTGTGTGTGCGTGCACGTACGTGGATGGAGCCTCTAAATTATTCGTGGAAAAGTTGTGGCTCGAACTGCCAAAAACTGACTGGCCAGTCTCGGGCAGATAAAACATACTGTAGGTTACGAGGTTCTAAAACAATTTTCTGTGAGCTCAGCCTACACAAAAGCCAGCAAATGACTTTAAATCACGAGAAACAACGGCGAGCGTTCCCAGGGAGAAAGTTCGGTTTAGCGTGCAGACTTTTTCTGATTTTACTGATCATACAACTCTCTCACTGGCCTTCTCCACAACTGTCAATGGCAAGAATACAATTGCACTCTTTTTTCATGCTCACTCATTATTTGATCAGGGTTGATACAGAGTAAGAGAGAGTGTGAGAGAGATTGAAAGACGGAAAGAAACAAAGAAAGAACATGTTCAGAGAAAGAGTAGTAGTAGAGTAGTAGAGATGGATTTTACCCCTGTGAGCGGAGACCTGATGACGACTGAGGCAAACACCGTGAGACGGACAAATCGAAATACAATCCATCAGTGGTCAAATCCCCATTTTTAAACACCACTCTGCTAAATTTGTGGGCCGAATTTCTGTTTACCTCATGAAAACGAGCGAGCAGGAAACGCCTGGGAGCTAAACTCCCTTTCCCTACAGCGGCAGAAAAAGAAAAAAAAGTCCATCCCCAAAGTGGAGCGTTATCCTCAAAGGGTCTACACTGTCACAGCTCTGGCAGAGAGATACCGTGGGACTCCGAACCTGATAAATCCAACTTTGTGTGTGTGTGCGTCTGTGTGTGTGTGTGTGCGTCTGTGTGTGTACGTTAACACCAAACAGCGGCACGTCTTGCATGGTAAACAGAGGTAACGATTTCAAATGAAGCATGATGTGCTTACAGTACTCTGAGCACGATAATGTTCCATTTTTTGTGTGAAGGTAATAAGGCGGAGTCAGTTTAATCCTCTCCGCCGTCGCTGCTCCTTATTGAGGCATTCCAAAAAGGCCATCAAAGAAAGCGACGAACAACTCTGGTATCAGTGGAGCGGAGGAAGCAGGGAGACGGAGGGAGGAGTTGGAGGAGGCAGGTATGGCGAGGAAGGGCGAAAAAGTGAAGGAAGGAGAGCGG
>OMOT01000776.1:0-10527 GCA_900312575.1 Acanthochaenus luetkenii
AGACGTACCAGGTGTACTCGGATACGGTCAGTCTCATTTTGTTTCCTTTACGACTGCTGCTCTTTGGTTTCTCATATATGATATGATCATGTTTGATATTATGTAATGCAATTTTGGGGTCATATAATGTGACTATTGCAGCATTATTTAATACAATGCTTACAATAGTGCATTTGTTCGGCGATTAAAGAAAAATAACCATTGACCCTTGCTGACATTATATTTTATATGCTGTTTTTAAGACATTTTAACATCACTGTATGATAGTTCTATCATGCATAGATGTCCCACATAATCGTAAAGCGCTTGCTTAAATGAGCTTTTGTAAACACTAACAGGACAACTACAGTTATGGCCATCCCACCGCAGTGACTAGCTATGACAGTAAACAGTACTACCAGACCAGTATAACCCCAGCTCAGAGGACACCCACAGAGAATTACTACCAAACCGGTGAGTCAGTTTTATTTGTGTTGTTATGGTCCGAATCTGAATATTATGTTTCATATAACTAGTATTTCAGTTCTAATTACAATTTAGAACTCAGAATAGTTACACAGGATTTGCCATTCATTAGTCACTACAGTGTTCATATTATTGACCTTGTGCTTGTTGAAGGGTAATGTGATATAAAAGGAGTGTGTCTGGTGTTAAAATTATTTGTCTGTCTGTGTCTTGCTCTCGCTCTCTCTTCAACCCCTACTTCTCTGTATCAGTAGCTGTGAAGAGTGCGTACAGTCCCGCCCCCACCACGGTGTACAGCCAGCCCCCTCCTCCCCAGAGGCAGGTAACTGCCCTGAAACCCCTGGCCCCCTCAAGCTCTATTTCTACCACCTACAATATCTACCCAGTGACCACCAGTGTCCAGCAGCCTCCCACACCCATTTCCTCCTACACGCCTGGTGCCCCCTTCAGCTCCACGGCATCAGCGACCTCTTACTCGGGTAAGAGAGATAAGAGTGTTAGGTTTTTAGAAACCCTTTTTGGTCCGTCTACAGTAAAACCCTTATATCAGTCAAATGGCAGTAAAACATACTATTCATATACTATTATACTCGAGTGCCTACATGGAAAACCTGGCTTGGGTGATAGAGCAAAGGAGATGAGTGTGGGTATATCATCAAGTATGTGTAGTATGTATATGATGTATGTATGACATAGTAGGTGATGTATGTATATGATGTAATCAGTATATGCTGATATGCAAGTCGCTTTGGATAAAAGAGTCTGCTAAATGCCGTAATGTAAAGTGGCCACCGTCCATCACAGATATTTAGTTGACTAAGAAATGGTCCAAGTCTGACAGAGAAACAAGTGAGTGAGGAGAGTCGATGAGATGTTAAACAAGACTTGAGCAGATTCGGAGTGGCTGGGAAAGGTGTACACAGTAAGACATTGCTAACTTGCTAATCAAAAGTTCAAGTTAGAGCTTCTTATCAAATTTCTGTCAGATCCCATCTTCAGTGCTTAAGGATTGTATATGACTTGGGGTTTGCCCTCATCCTCGTGAAATTGAAGTGCAGCTTGCATATTGCCAGCATGTCGATTTTTACAGTATGTTCATTTTTGACCCATATCTTCTGTACCGTCATCTCTCTACTGTCCTCTCTCACCTTCAGCTATCAGCTACTCCAGTTATGACTCGAGTGGCTACACCTCCACCTCCACCCCCTCCTACTACCAGCCAGCCCAGCAAACTCTCCCCCAGCCCCAACCTCCACTCCAGCAACCTCAGCCCCCCATCCAGCCTCCCCTGAAGCAGCTGACGAGCTCCTCCTGGAGTAACTCGGGCAGCAACATGGTGACAGCCCCAGCACGAAACTCCTACAAAAAGCCCATGTTTCACCAGAACAAGCTGCAGAGGCCCAAAGGGCCTCCCAAGCAGCCCCAGCTCCATTATTGTGACATTTGCAAGATCAGCTGTGCTGGCCCTCAGGTAGGGGTTCATAATGACATGGGGTTAAGTGATTTCATTTATTAAAGGCTTTTAATATAACGGGTTCATTGCATTGCGCTTTACAGAGCAACAAAGGACACATCAAATGAAAATGAGAACAAACACAATATTAAGATATGACACGCGTGTGTGTGTGAAAACATGGAAAGTAGTTTACTGGCTGGTTAACATAATTTAGTAATAGCGGTGGTCTAAATTGATCATATTGATCTTATTTAATCAACAAGATTACATCCAACCAAAAGTAAGGAGTGCAGTGGTCAAAGCCACAGTAATAGTAATAAATGTAACAAATATTCCCATTTCCCTACGTGCATTCCATGTTTAGATGCTCCACCTTACTAACTGGTTTTATTTATTGCATTAGACATACCGGGAGCACCTAGAGGGCCAGAAGCATAAGAAAAAGGAGGCAGCCCTGAAGTCTGGAGGGCAGACAGGGGCCAACAATGGGCCCCGAGGGGTCCAAACCCAGTTACGCTGTGAGTTATGCGATGTCTCCTGCACTGGGGTCGATGCCTACGCCGCCCATATCCGTGGGGCCAAGCATCAGAAGGTTAGCAAAGCTGTGATGCTTTAGTCTCTCTGATTAAGTCTCTCAGTAACTGCTGGTATTTAAGAAAATATAGCATTTAACAGGATATGAGGCTAATATGATTGGCAGATAATATGCTTGAAATCATGCAGGATATTAGTGTGGTGTACTCATGTAATGTTCCCTCAAAGCTGCCACGTCTTAGAATGAAACCTCCCTTAGGGATCTGGGATATGATTAAGTGTCAGCAGCTTTACATGGTTGTATCTCCCTCTGTCTCTCTTTGTCAACCTCTTTGTCAAAGGTGGTGAAACTCCACACCAAACTGGGCAAACCCATACCTTCAACTGACCCTGTCTTGGTGAATACTGCTGCAGCTGGGAAACCTTCCGTCTCTACCTCTGCATCGGCCTCAACCACTTCAGCGGCTTCTGCTGCTGTGCCAACGACTCCCACTGCAGCACCCAAACAAGTGGTCATAAGCAACACTGCTAAAACATCAGCGCCAGTCAAGAAACCAGTTCCTCCCAAAATAACATTTAGTAAGTTATTGGATATGTTCTGTAGTAGGGATGCAAGAAATCAACATTTGTTCCAATCAAATACACATTCCAATTCCTGAGCGAGTACTTGTGTAATCGTTTTGTATGCGCGTTTTAATTTGTAATTTTTAAAAACAATGTAGTCCTTATGATCCATGAAAGGAAGCACTGGACAGTGCCACAGATGTCATGACAGGCTTACACATTGCAGCACTGGACAGCGACTCTACCTGGAATAGATTCAGAGTCCCTCTCATGATACAGTGCAAATAAATAGTGTATTATGTTGAATATATTGTCCCTAAATAAAAATCATAACCGATATCTTAATCTATCCGCTTCTGACTCTATTGTGTCAGGTCAAAGTAGCGGCATATGCTTTGTGACTAATGTTACCTCTTCACAGGGCGTGGGGCTATGATCATACGCTGTTATTGCCTTGTTAACGTGTTACCATGGTGAAAAGATGTAAGAGCAACAAGAACAGGCTACCTTTTGAAATAATAATAGCCAATAGCTTAATAGCAATTGTCTACATGATACAGGGACCGGTGTTATAGGCTGGCTACACAAAAAATAGCATATTATGTTGAATATATCAATCCATATGGCATTGTGTTGCCAATTTCTGCTGTAACACCTGAATTTCCCCTAGGGGATCAATAAAGTGCATCTAATCATCTAATAAATAAATGGCATACCCAAAACATAAAATGCAACAGCTGAACATAAAATGTTTCACAAATAGCGTTATGGGCAAATGGTGTACAAGTCAAGATGACTGTGCCTAGCATACTCCTTCACTTTGATTCACATTTCAAGCAAATACATTTTTTTATATGAATGTCAGTAGGAAGGCGCATCATAAAGAAAAAGACATAATGGCTGTTTAAGGAGGAACAGCCTAAATGAGTGGATGAATTGAACAAAATTGAACAAACAAACTCAGAACGCAGCCACAGTCTCTGTTGTATTTTCTCTCGCTACTCTGAGGTCGAACACCTAGAATAAATAAAATAATAATAAGCCACCAACAGAAGTCTCTTAATGGTGGTTTGGGAAAAATAGAGACCGTCTTAGGTAGTCTACTCTGAGTTTCACTTGTGTCCCTCGCAACTCCGAGCAGCTCTGTGGATGCGGAGACAGAAAAATAATCCAGGTCAAAGTAGCGCCATGTAATACTTCATGTGCTGCCGTCAGCAGCTTTTTGTTAGTTAGGCAACGCTGTCAAGAGAGCAGTGAGGAGATAGGCCTACGTCAGCTGGATCGCGCTAGCTTAGAATTTAATATCTCCTGCTGCAAAACTTTGTAGGAACTACATACCAATGGCTTTTATGGCTACAAAACGATTTTCCAATATATGTTTTTGGTGAGCATTTATGGTTTGTTTAACAAGTACTTTAATACCAGTTTGTACCCCTATTATGTAGAATCGTAGATGATACTTTGGTTGTCTGTGTACGTTTTGAATGTTTACACTAATTTCCTTCATTAAAGGTTACAGACATAGAGATTATGAACCAATATTCTGGCTCATGTATATTAACTATTGAGCCATATCCGAACTAAATGTCACTCAGCTCCGAGGATATATATCTCCCTATTAGTGTCAAAACTACTTTTCTTTCATTCCAAAATTAGACTACTCTTATAAAACAGTGCCACAAAATATTAACAAGTCATGGTAGAATTGTTGGTTCATTTAATCACTTGGTTGACAAAATGATTAAGCTTTTACATACTGGAATTTCTATAATTTTAAGACGCTGAATGATGAACCTAAGTTCCCCAAATTGATATATACCACTTTAGAATAGAACTCTACAATATTTTATTGTAAACTTAAAGGTAGAGATTTCCCCCCACAAAATGGACATGTTTTGGAAATGAACTCTAAACTGTGACATCTTGCCTGCCTCACAGCCAATAAGCCAGCCGCCGCTCCAGCAGCAGCAGCAGCAGCGGCGGTGGTGGTGGTGGCAGCAGCCAAGGCAGAGGAGCCCAAGCAGCAGACGATGGACTCTCAAAGTGAGGATGAGGACAGTGACAGGGCTGGGGGTCAGGTAGACGTCCAACCGGTGGGGCATGACTATGTGGATGAGGTAGGCAAGACATTATAAGAATAATGATTATGATGGAAACTAATAATAATGATGATGCTAATTATACTGTATTTATATATGATCTTTGTTGGTATCTTCATATAATGATCTATAAGATGAAAATGTTTTGCTGAAGTGGTCCTCTTGCATGATTGTGTCTTCATCTGGATTATCTATCTTTCCCCAGGTCCGTAACGATGACGGCAAGGTGATTCGTTTCCACTGTAAACTCTGTGAATGCAGCTTCAATGACCCCAACGCTAAAGACATGCACCTGAAGGGAAGACGGCACCGACTGCAATACAAGGTAAGAACATTATTTTGCTGGGCAAGACATCTTGGGGGAGAGACTACAGCAGAAAGTCATTGAGTTGAACCTGACCACTCATCCAAAGGCATAATGAAAAACATTGATCAGCAGGGTTAAAATATATACTTTTAACTTTACACAAATGTTGTGATTTCTCTGTTGGTCCATCTAATCTAATTGGCATTTTGGATTACGGGACCTGGCACATTTTATATTGTGAATATGAAGTGTTCTGGCAATTTCCTAACTTCTCCCTGGGGATTATATACAGTTATAATCTAATCTTTCTATAATTACAATAATATAGTATACATTTATTACACTAATACTGGGTAATAGTGTCATCTATACTTCAAAAGGGTTATAGTTATTATACACTTATGACCACACAATGGCATACTTGCTGACTAAATGATTCCATTTGAAAAGCGGTTTTTAGTGATTTCATTTATAAATTATAAGTAATTATTCCAGCTCATTGTTCTTGTTTTGTCTTGTTTTACAGCACTTTATAACTTCGTCAAGAAGAGTGGCATGTAATTAGTCATTATATTGCACATTACAAAATTATAATTAGTAAATGCATGATGACACGCATATGTGTGCAAGCCTTGCATATGTACACATTATGTTATTTGGCTCTCTACTTTTGTCATTGAGGGAGTGCAGGATCACATATGCTTTAACTCTCCAGTTAAATTGCCTTCAACATTATTCTGCCCTCTTCTTGTGTCCTTTGTAGAAGAAAGTGAACCCAGAACTTCCTGTGGAGATCAAGCCCAGTAACCGGGCCAGGAAGCTGCAGGAGGGCAAGCTGAGGAAGCAGAAGCAAAAAGCAGTGTTAAAGAGACAGAGAGACGATGAGCAGCGCTGGCACGTTGAGATGAGGTCAGGCGTGGCCTAAGATCATGACCTCTTAGTCAGAGATCTAGACTCCCACCCATGTTATCATCTGCTCTGTACTCTGAAATGAAGTTACAAAATTTAGCAGAGAATCAAAGAGAAAAGGCATGGAAGATGCCTTCATGCAGGTAATATTGGTAAAGGTTCTGAAAGTTGGCCAGCCGTTAGAATGACTCGTCTAAAATAAGGGAATTCCCTGCCATAGTTTGATTTAATTCTACCCTATTCTATCTATTTGTTTTACGTTCTCTGATGCTTGTCAATCACATTATCTCTTGTAGAGAATAAAATCCACAATCTCATACAGGAACTTCAAATGAGTAGTTGGTTTAGAATATGACAAATATGGAGGTTTTATTGTTATTATGGGAACTGTATTGCCAGATTAGGGACCACTGAAACATCTTTCCACTTGAAATTTACTATAAACCCGGCCTGAGCTTTAATTATCTGCTACAGATACAGCAGTCTCTCTTGACAACACTTTTAAGCCAGTTTATGATGGGTTAAAATGTGGCATCTGCTCTGAGGATTAGCATTTTGATTACAGTCAGGTGGAGTATGAATCAAGCAGCTGTAATTGACTCAGATTCTACTGATTCCTTTTCTTAACCTCAGGCATGGCGGTCCAAGTGAAAACATCCTAGTTCCCCCAACTAATGCACTGTACTATATGCAGTACCTATGTATGATGACATTTTTGTGTGTGTGTAGATTACTATACATTTTTCATACCTGCAGTGAAAAATTCCCATTGGGGATAAATTACATTTTTTAAATTAAATAAAGTTGGGTTCAAAAGAGTTCTTCTTTACTGACCCTGCCCCCTCTCTTCCAGGCGATATGAGGAGGACATGTACTGGAGGAGGATGGAGGAGGAGCAGATGTACTGGGGGGAGCAGAGGCGCAGGATGGCTCCTCCACCACTGATGAGCCGCCCTGGAATGCCTGTACCCCCTCTACTGGTGAGTGTTGCTATTGTTGTGACGTATTGTAGTATTTGAATGTAATTCTTGTGTCCCGCACGAGTAAAATCCCTACAAAAGGTAGATAAAATAAAAGTAAAATGCGCAGCCAACAGCATTGAGTCAAAAACAAGTGTAACATATCTTGGGATATCTCTAGATCAATGTCTCTCTGGGGAGCTGATAGCTGCTGAAATATTTTATTTATTTATTGTATTGTAATACAAGGTGTTTTAGTTTGGATATATTGGTTTCAGCTCTTATCCAATGCCACTTTGACTACGCCTGTGTGGCATGGTATAGAATGCAGGTGATGCTAAATTACATGGTCAGATTCTTATTAAATGCTTCACCAAAGACCCATGTAGGATTTCATGAATTCCAGCAAGTTGGCCTGATACCAGTTGAGCACAGAGTTGACCAGTTGAAACTCATAAAAATGTTTTGTGATAAATGGTCCTGCCACAAGGTACCTGAAATCTCACATTGAAATGGTACATAACCAGCACAACCATAACACACGCGCTAGTGTCATGTCTTGCTAAATTCCCTGTGCAAATAGTACTGCAAGAGTCACTTTTTGTGCTATCCTCTGGGCCGTACTTATATTTATGATGTATGTATTTTGTTTTACCCAAAATAAAAATATCAATCAATCAAAAGAGTGACTCAGCGGGCTATGGTACACACCTTGTGATCATGCCAACATGGGTTCAGATACACCTCATAAACTTTGCCGCATGTCATTCCCCCTCTCTTTCTCCAATGTACAGAAATGCAATAAAAGCACCCTTTATAAAACTAGCTTTCAATGAGATTTGGTGTGATACATTGTTTTATATTCACTCCTCCCTTCAGACATGCGGGCGTCGGCCAGACTCCCCCGACGACCGCCACATCATGGCCAAGCACTCCACCATTTACCCAGTGGAGGATGAGCTGCAGGCCGTCCAGAGGATCGTCTCTCACACGGAGAGAGCCCTCAAACTGGTGTCAGACTCACTGCTGGAGGAGACACCTACTGTTGCTACCTCTACTACTGAGGATGGAGAGGAGAAAGCGTAAGGGAAACTGCTATTTTCTATGGCAACATGAATTAAGCCTAGTTCAGGACTAAAAGTACTTTTGATAAGCATGTTTCTTGAATCTTCTTGTTTTAGCCCTGTGCTTAATTATAAAAAAACTGTTAAACCAGCCCTACAACACTTAATCTTTGCCCGTTTCTCTCTCTGACCTTCTTACTGTGTGACAGTACTGAGACCCCAGTACGGCTGCTAAAAGGGGTGATGAGAGTGGGCATCCTGGCTAAAGGTCTGCTGCTTCATGGGGACAGTAATGTTGAGCTCATCCTGCTGACCACCAAGAAACCCACCATCTCCTTACTGAAGAGCATCACCATGCAGCTGCCCAAGGAACTGGCGGTAAGAAACCACGTCAGCCCTTTACCTAGAGTGACACAGCTCAAGCAACTGAAATACTGTTAATAAAGGACATTATTTGGATTCCCTGTGCTTGAGGTTGAGAGGGGGAAGGATTTTGGTCAATTTGGACTTGACAAGTAACCTTAACAGATTCTTTTGTTTTAGGAATTGAGACTTGAGTCTTACACTGCCCTAAGTTGTTATTGGCATGCGGCATCCACTGGGTATGAGGTCATTTGGTAGCACCGTGATCGAAGTCCTGACAAAGAAGATGGCAGGAAAAAGCAGACTTCATTCCCAGTTGTATCTATTTGGCTATGGTCATGTTGTCAGATGCAGTAGATGAATAACTGGATTTATTTTTGTGTGTCAAATAACAAATTACAGTTATTGCTTGTGTCACAAGGGCTCAATTAAAACCATCTAAAGTTTTGTACTCTATAGAATTGGAACACAAGGTTATAGAGCTGGAGTAAACGGATGAAAAAACTGCTTTCTCATTTGAATATCACAACTTGGTAATGGTAATACTGTAGTAATCGTATGGTCTTACATTTTCGCAAACCAAGACACAAAACCAGAGAATACCATTGCAAAATCTCACTTCATCCGTTACTTGTCATCAAAACATCTAGCCCTTAACCTTTTTAAAGGGGAATACCATTTAATTGTAGTATTCAGATAGGTTTTTTTCAATGAACTAGAGCAGTTCAATTTGCATTAGTGAACATTCACTACCTCCCATACAGCCAGAAGTTTATCCTGCTTATTTATCAGTGATTATACTGATCTGCCTCTACACTGGGAACCAAGTGAAATTGATTGTTTGATGGTTCAGAACTGACACCACTACTATTATTGTTAAGTTAATTTGGGTGGAAAGGCTCAAACATTGTATAAATCCACTTGGTCCGTCTCTTCATTATTAGAGGACTTACAGGCTGTTTATTTCACTGACATAACTTTGCAGTATTGTCTGGAGTTTTGGGAGACAGTCGTCCATGTTCACAAATGATTGAACTACCCTAGGCTAAATGAATAACTCATGCGAATGTTTAAATTGACTGGTATTCCCATTAAAGGCCCACCTGCAAGAGAGAGGATCCGTACCACGGTGAAGACCTGAAGATTGTGATGTGTTGTAATCCCGTACTCTTCCTCCCTCCTGCTCTAGCTGTAATGAGTATTTCATCAGAAGTGCTTTTCACTGATCTTTAGATTCCCTGCCTGGTTATGACACCTGAATCCTACAGAGTGAGACTGGGGCATTTCCTTTTAAACTGACCCCTCACATTTGACTGTGTAGTTCCGTTCTATAGAAAATATATTGTTAGTGACCAAACCTTGAGAAATATTGTTTTCCATTTTGCTGACCCTTTTTAAATAATGGGACTAATCCTAGTAGTTTTATGAGAAACAATTTGCATACCTGGGGTTAAAAACATTACAGTTCTACCCTGTCACCCCGCAAAACGAGGCCCTTCTGTGCTTGTTTTTCTCTAAAAGAAAGCCCCTACACCCCTCCTCCTCTGTAGTGAGTAATCCCAAGTGTCCTTTTAACCGGCAGACATTTTCTGAAGATCAGTATGAGGTGCAGGCTCACCCTGAGGAGGCGAACATCGTGATATTTTCAAGCAAGGAGCCCAAAATGCAGGTGACCATTTCTCTCACCTCGCCGCTGATGAGGGAGGACCCTGCCGCTGAGAAGGACAAGCAGGCAGGAGGAAAAGCGGCTGAGAAAGGTTAGAGAAGCCAAAGCTTTCAGTACCAGACAACCAAATGTTAGCACTGT
>OMOT01000782.1:0-10183 GCA_900312575.1 Acanthochaenus luetkenii
GGAATCTTGAGACAAGGACCTGTTATTAAACAGCCTTTCAATTTCAAAGTCTGATACAACTGACTTTGGGGAATCTGGTCTAGTCTCTTCAAACAAGTTTTCAAGACATAAATCAGTATATTCCCAGTCTGAAGTTGCTGATACTGGTGAAAACGACCTGTTTGTTGAAAGGTCAACATCATAACCACAATAGTGAGATCTGAACTGAGGAACAGGTGAGTCAGGAGAGAGGGGCCTACATCCATCTTGAGATACCAGAGATTCAGGGGATTGTGGTCTTAACTCGGCAATCCAATCATCAATGTAGGACTGAGTGTACTCTTTATCTGATGATAACGATTCAGGAGAAACAGGCCTGAATTCCAATGATTTGTCTTTAAAGGAAGAATCTGCTTGTTTTATGTGGGCGATGCCTCTCACAACATCTGCATATGTAAAAGGTTTTGCAGCTGCAACAGGTCTGAGCATAGTTACAGGTCCACTACACTGTTCAGCTTCAACATGTGATGTAAATGAATCCGGTGAATCTGGTCTGTTTTCATCAAACAACTCCTCAAGGCAATATCCAGAGTACTTGAGGTCTGACAAAGGGGAGAGATGCTCCTCAATTGATTCTGGGGAGGATGGTCTAACCTCTGCCAACCATTCATGAAGGAGAGAAAAATAGAAATCTGAAGATAATGATTCTGGTAACAAAGTTTTATCTTTCCATTGATGTCTCTGAGAAGTTTTGGATATTAAAGGCTCAAGGACATCCAATGTGCTATCCTCAACTAATTCCTCATAATCGTCACAATTACTTGAACTGTAAATAGCTGATAACATTGATAGAGGTGATGGTGTATTTCCTCCTGAATAAAGTAAATAATAATCACAATGTTGACTCCTGAGTTGGGCTCGGGTTGGTTCAGAGAGCAAGAGTTCAAGGAATGAGAAACTACACTGAGATTCTGGTGAGGATGATCTGTCATCCCAATTTGATATTGCTGATTCAGCAGAATAGGACCTGTTCCCAGTAAAAGCACCTTCACAGATAACCTTGGAGTAGTCATCGTTTGAATGTACAGGTGATGAAGGACTACTTCCATTTAAATAGTGGTCACAATGTTCAGTAATGAACTTTGCAACAGGAATAGTATGTGTATGTTCACTCACTGAAGCCACACATTTTGGTGACACAGGCCTTTTTTCCATGTGACATTGTTGAATTGCAGGTCTGTTTTTATCTGGCAATGTCACAGAGTCAAGGAATCCAGAAATACTTGTTGGCATGTGTACCATGTTTGAGTCTGGTGAATCTGGTCGATTCTCAGCAAAACATTCTATATCTGATGTCATAGGTGATGATGCTCTGTACTCTCCCTTTATCACTACACATTCAGGTATAGGTGGACTATACTCAGGTACTGGAGAATCAGGTGACAGTGACTTGTATATATTCATGGACACATAGGACTCAGGTGAATCAGAACAAAGGTCATCAGAGAACCCTGGGGGGGATTGTACATTTAGAACACTGTCCAAGCCTTCCAAACCAAACACTGGCTTTTCATACTTGTATATATCTGATTGATAAGGAGGTACTTTATTTTCGATTATATTAGTTTCAACATCTGGCCAACTACATCCATCTGACCATGGAGAGAGCGGCCGTTGATCATCTAATAAACCAAAAAATGGAGATAAAACCCTCTTTCGCCCAAGAGGAGAGTCAGGTGACATTGCCCTATAATCACTAACTGACATCACAGATTCAGGGGATGATAGTCTAGGTATGGGGTCAGTCACCATCCATGCTTCTACAGGGGAGAAACCCCTTTCATAAACAGAAAATGAGCCACACCCCTCTTCAGATGCTAAAGAATCTGGGGTCAAAGGTCTGTAGCCTATAAAACTGGATTGTAGTGTTACATCTTGTCCAGGTAACTGTGATGTGATTTGGGTGATGGGCATGAAAAGGCTGGAAGTGACAGCCTTAGGCTCAGAGATGTAGAATGTCTTTGCCCTGACTATAGCATGGTCACTGTCTGGACTAACAGAATAGAAACTAGGGTGCCGATCAGTTGAGTCACTGGCCATCTGAGCAGGGCCACTGGTTGTCAGACAATGTGGCAAAAAGCTCTTTTCTACATTAATTTGAATGGCTCTAGTATGTTCCACCATGCTGTACTTAGCTGTAGCAATAGTGGGCTCGGTGGAGTGGACATCATATAATTTGGAAACCTCTCCAGGTTCATCAATGAAGGGCATGTTTTCTGGGTGGGCACCACTGTGCTCCATAGTTGAAACCTGAGGGACGTTGTCATGACCATACAGTACACTGTAGAAGCGGGCTGTGATCTCATCTATATGACTCTGAGAGACCTTTACGTTCTGATCAACATCTCTGTTGTCTTCAGCCATGGCTGGAGTTGCTGGGCAGTCTTCTGGTGGCAAGGTTAACTGGCTAGGGCCAGAGATTTCTCCGGCAATGGTTTTAGCTGACCTGGTATCACCTTTGGGGGCATGGGTAAAGGATGTGGTGGAGACATAAGAACCAAGATGTGGTGTATCCCTAAACGCATCCCAAAGCTCATTGAAGTCTGCCTCAGCTTGCTCTGATTCAGATAGGCACAGACCAAAGTCTCTAACATATATAGTTGAGGATTCCTTCAGAGGGTCAGGTGATTGCCACCACTGATCTTCACCACCATCTTGTTTCAGTGGTGAGGTTTGGCAGCAGTCATCTTGGACTTGGCACTCAGTGCCACCTTGCAATGGCCTGATGGAATGAACTTCAACACTGTGGTAACCTTGATGGTCTTTCACTCTGTACTGGGGGTCATACAACTGAGATGCTGGCCTCCACAGTGCTGCTTCTATTGAGCAGGGAGGGGGACTTACTTGCTCATCAGTGTTGTCATAATTTGTAGATTCTTGTGTAATTACATCCTCTGAAGTCCACAGATTAGGGTTCAATTCACTGTAAAACACAAAAAGGCTGGGTCATGAAATGTAATGTGTAAAGTGTCATGTTGATGCACTAATCTAACAGGACTCAGATTGAAAGATAATTTGGAATGAATAATTTACTGTGGGATCTCTAGCTCCTCCAACATGTCGCCGTGCATGCTCTCTGAGTGGGTGTGTCCAATAGGCTCCGCCCAGGAAGGAATATCCAGTAGGGAAGCTACTGATAGGTCCTCTTCGGAAACAGCTGGGGGCGGTCTGCGGTCTGACTCCACCGTACGCATCAGTCTGGGGCTAGCTACATCCTCTTGCACTGAAGAGAGGGCTACTGACACTGACAGTGAGAAACACATATACATGTGTGTACACGTGCAAACACAAACACACACACACAAGTGAGTTACTATTTACTTTGCATGGCACAGTCTGTAAACACTACAATATAATTATGGGGCGGCAGTAGCTCAGGAGGTAGAGTGCCCGCCCAGTCAACCGCAAGGTTGAAGGTTCGAGTCCAGCTCTTCCCGGGAAAAAAAAATCTGTCGTAGTGTCCTTGAGCAAGACACCTAACCCCAATTGCTCCCGTTGAGCAGGTTGGCCGCTTGCATGGCTGCCTCTGCCAACGGTGTGTGTGAATGGGTGAATGTGAGGCTAATTGTAAAGCACTTTGGGCGTCTGAAAAAGACTGTAAAAAGTGCTATATAAATGCAGTCCATTTACCATTTATAAAGATGTTAGACTGTACCTTTAAAGTGGTTGCTGGATTGTGTGTTAATAAAAAAAAAAAGGAGCTGTAAACATGGTTACATGGCTTCAATACAGTGAACAGCATTTTTTTTATTGTTTTATTGTTGAACACCTCTTACACTGCTTTCAATGGGCTGGAACTTTCAACTGTGTTGCACTTCTGGCCACATCTCAATCAGTGATGTCAAGGCAAGTATTTCACTTTTGGCAGCGTCAAATGCTTTGTGATCAGAAAATTGCCGCCCCCAAGTAGAGATAGATGGGTGACCCATTATCACAGACACACACACACCTATTCGCTTTCGCTCCCAACCCCACTTTTTTTAAACATTTTTCTAAATTGTGTGCTAGATGGAGACTGGCTGAAAACAGATTATGCACTCTTCACTACCTTCACTGTGATCCAGTGTCTTCTCTATCTCCGCATAGGTTCTAGATGTTTGCTCTTGAATGGACTTGTTCATCTGGGTTTCAATGAGATGGACAATGTCCATACGATTGATCTTGGTCAGTCTCTTAATCAGACAGTCCTCTGTGGAAGTATATATCAAGTCATGGAGATAGGCTTTAGAGTGAAAAGCATTCAATCAACAGAGAAGAAAATGTTGAATACACATTTTGCACAATTTAAGAAACATGTCTAATAAAATCAAGTCAAAATTGTAGAAGAAATATTTATACAGGCAAGCTTTATTCCCTGTTTTCACCAAGTTACATTTAATTGATATAAAAGTTATTGCTAACTGGTGGAATACAAAAAGTGAAATGAGTGTCAATGATAAATAAGAATCAGAATTAAATGCAAAGTTACACCTGATTAGACATCTTTGGCACTGAATTTATGAATATAGGTACAGTATATGCTTGTGTGTGGTATATATGTCTGTCCTGTGCACCTGCTAAATAATTAGCATACAGTGTGTTAAGTGCTGCTAGGCAACTACCATTGTCTAACATAAGAAGGCAGACTTTGAGTAATTCAGAGTTTGTGCTGTTTTTTTTCTGCCAATCCTCTCGTAACATAAAGAGTAAGTTGACCAATGGTCCAATTTCCCCAAAAGTCAGTGTAGTCCTTTAATAAGGTAGGGAATTAAGAATCAGAACCAGAAATTCATGAACGTCTTTTTTGTCACTGAATTAAAAAACGAAAAAGGATTAGAATGTACCAGCAAAATATAAATCAAATCCGTCAGACCAAAGGACTGTGTACCTGTGGCATGTTTGCCTTCCCGTTCAGCCCAGCGCTGTAGCAGGGCATGGCTCTGCTCTTGGAGGGAGTTGGGGTTATCTGTTCTCACCATTTGGATCTCATCCTCATTGAATTCCAGCTCCCTTGCCAGCTCTGGAGGAGAACAAAGACAATACAAGGTATGGAAATGTTCATGAAAGGACCAACTCTTGCTCCTGCACGTGCTCACAGATATGAATATTTGACATCTGTTTGGTTTGATTTTCCACACGTCTACAAACAACAAAATGCTACTTAAAGCAATGTTGTGTGTGTTTAGTTTATCTTGGTGGGCATATGAATGCTCTCATATACTCAGCTCTCCCCAGGTTCTGCTCTGACATCATTTCTAACCAGATCTCTATATTACGTTCAGTAAGTTACTGTTCTGAGGTAGTAAGGTCATTCAATATCATGTAGGGTAAAATGTTAAATTCATCAGATATTAAAAAATAATGAAGCAGGTTGATAACAGGTATCATCATCATCATCATTGAATAGGTTTGAATTGAATACTGGATTAAAAAGGAGAGATGAAAGCAGAAAAGTATTGCATTATTTGACAGCTTACCAGCCCAGCTGAAGCCAAGAAGATCTGCAATGATAGCTAAGGTCTCCTCTTTCCTGTCAGCATCATCCTGCCAATCCACTAGAAATGCAGCCGGAGCCAAACATGACACTCAATCATAATAGTTCACAATCCAAGGTGTGAAACACATATTGCAGGTTGTAGTCATGTACAGTATATTTTGTACGGGTAAATGCAAAATCTTTAAACAATTGCATCCTCAAATAGTTATTGTGGCCTCTATGTTATAGGCTGTAATATTTTGAAATGAAAGGTGGATCAGTGATGTTGACATGGATAATGACATAAGGGTTGGATTTGGTGATTTGTCACTCTCAAGAGGAGCTTACTTGTTTAATTGTAGCTAGAGTAGAGTGACTATTTGGTCATAATCAGCACATCATATTAGGTAATCATAAGAATAAGCAATGGCATTAATGCATTGATTAAGCAACGTGCTAATATTAGTAAAGCTGTATTAGTAAACTACAGGATAATACAAGAAGTCTGCATCATGAAGATGCATCACAATGGGCATCAAATAGCCATAGAAAAGGTACTTCTTTAAACATAAGGCGAGTCAATCTTGAGATTGCATATATACAGATGGAAAATAAACCTTACAACAGCTAATACACCACACACACAAAATAATGCAGGACAAGACAAGAAAACATAAGCTAACACAACACAGTGCAAGACAGGACATGCCAATACATCATAACACGTGACAAAACAACACAACAAAATATGACTAGTGGTGGTAATGTGTCTTGAGGAAGAGAATAAAGGCCTTGCTGCCAAGGAGCAGAGAAGGGAAAGCAAAATCCTATGTAGATCTGGGAATACCTTGCTTATGATCTGGAGTTTGGTCATCGACGATTCTCTGCATCTGAGTTTCCACCGTGTCATCCCAGATGGGCCTGGATTCAAATACATCTTCTGTCACAGAAGATGGCTGCATGCCCGGCAAAGAATTGACATCAGGATTTAAGCCGTGTGAGGCCGGGCTGTCATATTTGAAGATAACAGAATCTGGACTCCTTATATCCTCAGCATCTAATGAAGACCTAATAGATGCTTCTCCAGTCATAGAGAGTTGGTCTTCATTGATTTGGGCAGAGGAGAACAACTGAGCTGCAGGTTTCTGTTTAGCTATGATAGAAAGTCTGGAGGGGAGAGGGTTGGATCTATCAGTGGGATGATCACTGTCAGAATGACTCCTGCTGTCTTTATTAGAGGCTTTACTTGTGTCACCATCAGCCTCAGATCTAGTCCTGCGCTCTGGGGTCGCTGGTTCCTCCAGTATAAATCTTTGAACCTGGTCCAGCTCAGATATAAGTGAGGCTTTGTCGGGTTTGAAACTGCTACCCTCCTTAGATGTGCTGCCTGATTTCATTGTGACAGGTGGGGGTGACTCCTGATCATCTGCTGGGATGTCAGACCCTGCACAGACCCTGAAGGACTCTATTTTCATATCAGTTGAAGTGGGCATTTCAATGACTGAGCACTGCTCTTCCTCTTCTTCCTCCTCCTCCTCCTCCTCCTCCTCAGGAGAGGATTCTGAGGAATCATGGCGCTGTGCTGAGTACACTGAACGGGTAACAGTGGATGTGGCTGATTGAAGGTCAGCTATGGTAGATTCTAGGTAGTCTAGTCCAAGGTTTTGTGGGCTTCCAACCTCAGTGTGGAAATTGGTTAGTCTCTCCAAAGCATTGGGAGAGCCCAGCTGAACCTCTGTGGAGCTACCAAGATCAACTTCAGAGAGTGGGTGCTCACTATCTGATGTATCACCTAAGGCTTTGATGAGAGTTCTAGGTTTAGGAACAGGAATTTTGCCACGGGCACCCTCAGTCAATGATGAGGTTGGGATCTCTTGGAGGGGCATATCTGAGAAAGAATTACTATTTTCTAAAATAAAAGCCTTTGTTTGATCTTCCCCAGCCTCCTCTGTCAGATCTTCATCAATTGGATTTTCCCCAATGTGGAAAAATGCATATCCTTCCCCTTCTTCTTCAAAGCTTCTTCTTGTCATGTCAATGGCTCCCCCTCTGGTCATTTCAAATAGCTTCCCCTCCTGAAACTGAAATGGGTTGGGGGTTCCCTCCTCAGTTGGTGTTCGAACAGGTGTTGTGTCGGGTGTTTGTCTGTCTTCTGCAAGACCCGGAAACCTTTGTTCCTCAGCCTCAACATGTGCATTGAAGACTACATCGTCCTCATGCTCACACCCTGGGATATCATTCCAAGCCACAGACTCTCCTTGATCATACTTTTCTGCAGAATGTATTTCCAGCACAGATGCATCGCTGTCAGCAACTACTCTCTCTACTTCAAGTTCATCAGTACACACTTTTGATTTGAATACCTCCTCAGCCTCTTCAAATTTTGAGAGAGCCTGAGGTTCACTGATAGAACTTGAGCCATCTGTCAGTGACGACTTAGTTTCTTTGTCAGGATCTGCATGGTGCTCGTCTGCCACACAACTGGAAAAACAGGTGTCAGTGACTGGTGAATGTAAACAATCAGCTTTATCGTCATGTATTTCAACTTCTCTTTCTGATAAGAGTCTCATAGACTGTTCACTCTCCGTATCAGATTGATCTACCTCTCCCTCAGTGGCAATTAAAAACAATGAACTTTCACCTGACTGACTGACACTTAGTTGTGACTGAATTTCTAACTCCTCCCCGTGTATGTCAATGCTTGAACTAATATATGTCCCCTCCCTATGTTCATGAGGGCTTTCTGTCATATCTTTTTCAGAGGTTTCCTCTAGTACATCATGCGAGGAAAGTTGTGTACCTGGGCCACATTCTATCACTAAGTCATCATATTTGTGAGCTCCTGCTTCTGATAGAACAGAGGCATCTGAGGGTTTACCATCTCTCTTCATTTTGGCCTCCTGTTCCATCTCCTCATAGGTTTTGATCTTGGCAGCCATTTTAAACATCTCCTCTTCTGGGGTGAATTGTTTTTGGGTGGTATCATCTTCTTCACTATCATCTTTGGTGAGAAAGTTCTGTTTTGTGGCTATTGGTAGATATTCAGGGTCAGATATTCTGGGATCAGAGCTCACCTTGCTATAAATTAGTCTCTTTGGTGAGAGAGAATGTGTGTCTTCCTTACTTTCACTTTCCAGTTGGACGGTCTTCTGGGTGTTTTCCTGCTTATCATGCTGATCATCATCTCTGTAAATGTCATATGCAAAACAGGCTTTGAGCTGGGAGGCATAATCCTCATACACAGCTGTCTTTCCTGGCATCTTGAATTCTGCATCCTTTGGTTGAGTGGGACTTCCTTCTAGAGAGTCTGGACAGGGGGATTCTCTGGAGGGGCTTGGCTCAATTGAATCGGGAGATTTCTTTGAGGATCTATCCTCCATGACAGGACTTGCCTCTAGCGAGTCTATATGAGATAGCCGTCTTGCTGGGTCATCAAAAACCACATTGTTAATGCTCTCGAAATCTGCCGGTCTTTGTGGCGTGTCAGAACGGTATGGTAGGTACACAAATTCTTGTGTTTTCTGGATAGAGTCAAGAGCAACTACTCCATCGTCCTCCTGCTCATTCTTACAATCGTGAATTGTCACAAATGACCTTCGAAGGTCAAAGGTCCCTTCAGCAGTGGGTGAGGTTTTAGCCTTAACCTCAGATGAACAACCTTTGGGGCCTTCATCTCCATGGACTTCATCTGTCAGCCATCTACTTTCCATCGCTCCTATTTGATTGATATCCACAATTATTTGTTCTTTATCTTCTGTTGACATTGTTTTATGTTCAGTGTAGAATGTAATTGTTTCTCTTTTGGTGTCCCTTGTCAATATAACTTGTTCATAACTCTCGTGGACAACATCATCTTCTGGATGGCATTGTGTCACCACCAGCCTCTCCTTTAGATATTGATCCAAATCACTACTGAGCACTGACACCATGCCTGACATATCCTTCATGGTTATAGATTGTTGATGGGGAGACTTTCTCTCAATGCAAACTTCTTGGAATGGTATCTCCTCTATTGGACTTGGTGTCAATTCTTTGACTCCAACTACATTAGTTTGGAGTTTTTCATTTAGCTCTGCACCTTCCATATCTTCCAAATCAATAGTATCTACTATTTGTGTTTTTACATATGCTATTTGAATATTTTGCTCCTCACTGGAGAATTTTTGGATTTCTCCACAACTATTCTTTTTGGGAAGAATAACTTGTTCGCATTTCTCCAAGATAACGTCCTCCTCTTGCGCCCTACTGATCACAGGCCTGTCCTTAAGGTATTGGTCTAAGTCACTGTTCAGCAGTGATTGCATGCCTGACATTTCCTTCTCTTTTGTGGACGGTTGATATGAGGCCTTTTTCTCTATCCAAACTTCTTTTATTGGCAACTCTTCAACCAAGGTTGAGGCTGTTGCTTTGGCTTCTTCAGCTCCCCTTGTGATCTTATTTTCTTCAAGTCTTGCATTATCTGTCTCTTGTGTTGTGACATCTACTATGGACAATTTATTTTCATCAGTGGAGATTGGGAGAATTTCTATTTTTCTGTCCTTTGTCAGAATAACTTGTTCGCATTTCTCCAAGATAATGTCCTCCTCTTGCGCACTACTGATCACAGGCCTGTCCTTAAGGTATTGGTCTAAGTCACTGTTCAGCAGTGATTGCATGCCTGACATTTCCTTCTCTTTTGTGGAAGGTTGA
>OMOT01000787.1:0-10863 GCA_900312575.1 Acanthochaenus luetkenii
GGGTAAGTCACATGACCTTATACTGTTCGCTGTGACTTAAAAGCCAATCTGGTCCCAGATCAGCACTCCTATTCTAAGATGCTTGATAAGTGAGGCCCCAGGTCAGCTTCTGTTCATTTAATAATAAATACTAATACATTTGAGATGTCAACTTAGCTAAATATATGCAACATTGTATCTGCATCTTTTTGTTTTAGTCATCAGTAACATGTTATGGAATTAGAATGGACAGATTAAAAATGAATCATAATAAAAAGCAAAGGGAAACTGAAAGGCAAGTTCAGTCACTTGGCCCCAGTATATGATGCATTCAGCAGCAGTCTATTCACTTCGATTTGATCCCGTTTTGAAATGTCAACAATAAAGAAACCAGTATCAAATTAGCAGAGCAGTAGGGCGGATCGATCCAGAAATATCGATACTTCCGATCCTACATCTCGTTTCTGAATATCGATTCAAGTGCCAATAGGATCGATACCACAAAAAAAAGTCACCAGGATCAGTTTACGTTTTGTTTCCTGTTTGTTCAACAAAAGCAATGGCACTTTCATTTTTTGTTTTTTGGAGAAAAAGAAAGGTGTATTCCTTACATCAGAGTTGGATTCAACATCACAAGCAATCGGTAAGCATCTAAACCCTCTGAGCTACCGAGACACCCTAGGGTGCTATGGATGAATTAAGTACATTATTAAATTGTGCTTGCTTTGTGAATCCATCAGTCAGCTGCAATGTCTTAGCGTACAAAAAGTGATTTTCTGTGAATTAATGTGTACAAACATTAATCATACACACCAGAATCAATCACTTTGAGTGACTTTGTTTATTTCACTGGACAACCTAGTACTACAGCTTTACATCACTAGTAACTTGTACTTTTTGGGAAATGTAAATGGATGATTTTTGGGACACATAATTTTGTCTTGATACACAGCAATTTCTCTCCAGGAGGATCCCTCAAGTGGATCTGGGATTACATGAGGTAAATATAATTCAATTTTTTATGTAGCACACAAGAACATGCACCATAATGATGTACACGTACAATAATTGTATAGGCCTGCCTACTACCAGTGCTACACACACACACACACACACACACCTGAGGAAACTTGGACAGTATAGGAGATAGTGGCAGATATCTGCCCTGGCTTTCCACACACTCATCGCCAGTTTGTCGCCTCAGCTACAGTGGTAGTACACGTACAAGGTCAATCCAGGTTCTTCCATGTTTGTAGTGATTATTAAGTCTCATCGTGCCTTTCCCTGTGTTCCAGGATCACTAATCCGTCGTCTTTGCTACAGTGGATCAGTACTCTGTAGTTTCTCTGCCAGCCTGTTCACCTGCCTGTTCCAGTCCTCCTGCCTGCCTACCTCTGTCTCGATGACACTCCAGCCGGTCACGCTCACGTCCTGTCCTCGCCCTCCATTCAGACCGGACAGAACCTCCTCCATTATTCCCCATCTCCACCTGTGTACCCCTGCAATATATCATATTAGCATTAAACTCAACCCTCTGAGTCCGTGTCCTGCGTTTGTGTCCGCCCTTCCTTGTCTTGGATAGATAACTCAGTATTATCAAAGTGAAAGGATGCTGCTGCTCTTCTGAATCAATTTCATAGTCAATTAAGGTGACGTTTCAACTAGCCAGTAGTAACCCTATAGTGTAACATAGCTTGATATGAGTTACCTAAGTTAGCTTAGCTACTACTACCCAAAATGTAAACATTCATGATGACATCACGTTTTTTTCAAAACTGAGCACCTGATGGCTTTGACTTTTTTATTGTTGAACGTCATACAATCACCTGAGCTCACCTCAATATGTTAACATATAACATTACCTAGCTTGCATGACCTAATGACGGCCCATCCCCCCTGCTGATCAGCTGCTGCTGGGGCTTCTAGTTTGTGTGCGGTTGCATTCAGTTTGTTATATTGCATTTATATCCCACTGAGTGCTAACACCAAGGCATGAGCATGTGGCTAAGGGTACACATGCTATGCTAAGCAAATATCCAAATGCCCATCATGGGGGACTTTAAAAGCTGTCGTTTAAACAATGGTTTACCATCTTTCCATCAGTATGTGAATGTTGCGACAAAAATTGACAAAACTATTTGTGCTACGGAAATATCACAGATTCTTACACCGCTCGTTCTCAGCCACCTCTCTGCTTTGCGGATCACAACGTCATCTTCCTACTACCGCAATACAAACAGATACTCAAAAGACACAAGCCAACAACACGCTGCGCTAACCAGAGGTTAGAGGGTACCATTAAACAGTTTCAAGGCTCTCTGGCCTGCAATGACTGGGAGATCTTTGTTGGCGATCTGAATAAGCAAGTCTCAGTCATCACAGACTACATCAAGTTCTGTTTGTTCACCACCATCCAAGTAAAAATGAAATAAAATACCCCAACTCAAGACCATGGATCACACCTCAAATTAAACATAGCCTAAAGGAAAAACACAAGGCTTTCCAAAATATGGACTGTCTCTTTAAAGGCCCTAAATCGTTCACTCAAGAATGAAATAAAAATGGCAAAAGTTTAAGAAAAACGTGAGGAGTTCAGTAAAATGAACATGAAACAGGCCTTTCAGAGGGTACGGCTATTAACGGGCTACGCAAATAAGCTTGTCGATCTGAAATCCTTCATGTGTGATCTTAACACTTTTTTTGCACGTTTCGACAACCACGACATTGCCCAATGCGAAAGTCTGCTAAAACCCATGCCTACCCTTGACCAAGGGCTGACACATACTACCTGGCTCACTCTGGACAACTTATGGCGGCAGCTGAGCAGGTGCAATCCAAACAAAGCCCCAGGACCAGACTGCATCCCAGGGCGGGCCTTAAAGTCCTGTGCCGTGGAGCTCACCCCTGTCTTCTATTGCATCTTCTGTCAATACCTCAGCACAGCTACAATCCCCGTTCCCTGGAAAACATCAACCATCCCAGCCCAAGAAACCTCACCCCTCAGAGCCAAATCACTACAGGACGGTTGCACTCAGAAAAATTGGTCCTAAACACAATCCTTCCTCTTGTCATTACATTACATTACAGCATTTAGCGGACGCCTTTATCCAAAGCGACCTACATGTCATACCGTTGGCGGAGGCAGCCATGCAAGGTACCAACCTGCTCAACGGGAGCAATTTGGGGTTAGGTGTCTTGCTCAAGGACACTACGACAGACTTCTCCCGGGAGGAGCTGGACTCGAACCGCCGACCTGGCAGTTGCGGGGCGGGAACTCTACCTCCTGAGCTACTGCCTCCCCCATACAAGTATACATTGCATGCATCATATACATAGTACACACCATGCACCACACTACACACAAACACATATATTTGCATGTCTTTTGTCATCCCACAACTGGATGCACAACAATTTGCCTACAAAGCCAAGCAAGGGAGGAAGGATGCGGTGGCATGTCTCCTCCACACCCTTCTCAAAATTACACACACTGCATCAAAAATTATTGGACTTCCGGACCCAATTGCTCAGACCTCAACTACGCTGCAATCACCCGCAAAGCACTCACCGTTGCCCATGACCCAGATCATCCGCTCAACCCATACTTCACACTCCTTCCCTCTGGCCGCAGGTACCGGACATTAAGATGCAGAAGGTCACGTTTCAGAAAGAGCTTTGAGCCCTCCGCCATCGCCTCACTCAAAACACTCCCCTAATCACAACAGACTTCTGCACATTATTATTCGAGGTTGTCACTGCTGTTGCTACTGTACTGTGTAATGTTCATGTCTGTGTATCACTGTGTTGTTGTCGATGTAAATGTTGTTGCTTAATGTTGTCATCGTATACATGTGGGGCTGTGCATGTCTGTGGAAATTAATTTCCTCTCTATCTATCTATCTATCTATCTATCTATCTATCTATCTATCTATCTATCTATCTATCTATCTATCTATCTATCTATCTATCTATCTATCTATCTATCTATCTATCTATCTATCTATCTATCTATCTATCTATCTATCTATCTAGATGTGGTTTCACTGACCTGTAGTGAGAGTTGACGAGGAGAGCTGCTCTTTGACAGACAGACAAAGTAATTGCCTATGTCGTCTATGCCAGAAACTGCCACTGCAGATCTGGTACTGGTGTCATTTTCTTTCTCACCTCTTTTCTGTGACTTTACACTGCATAGGCCTAATATCTAACAGCAGATTTATTGGTAACCCTTTAAATTACAGGTCATTAATTACATAGTAATGACGGGAAATAACTAAGTCATTTCCAAGTAAAATAGATGTAATACCTCTTTATAGCATTAGAATGACTGGTAAGTAATATACAAGTAAAAACAAGTCATTTCTACCGGGACAGGCCTGTTCTGGGGTTTCTGTGTAGAATTACTTCTGAGTATGTTTATATACCTATGTGAATATCATTGCTATGTCTTTTCTAAAATATATAATTTGTATGTATTCCACATTATAAGCAAATGAAAACCTAATGAAAAAACATTGATTGTTTCTACACGGGTGTAGTCATTTTCTGTAATGAATGTCCCTCCCCTCTGTGGAAGATGGGGAGGGACCAATGGAGACAGTGTGTTTCTTCCTGTTTGAACTAGATTATCCTTCACCTCCAGCACCTTTCTAAGTTTTCAAAAGTGTGTGGTTGTGCCACTTATCTAATACAATTACTGGTGAAAGCACTTTTTTAAACGTGTATATCACTCAGTAAATACAGTCATTCTAATGCTATAGCTAGTTATTAAATATATTTTACCTGGATATTACCTAGTTATTTCCAGTAATTAATTCCTATTAATGGCCTGTAATTTAAAGGGTTACAAAAATATCTTCAAAAATATGAATTTCCCCACCACCTCTATGTGATGAGCAGGGGTGGAAAATGATTAATTTCAGCTTGATGTACTTGAGTAGATTTGTTTGATATAAAGAAATAGTCACACCTTCCTCCAAACACAGCAATAATTTATAATTTACAATTCGTCTGCACCTCTCAGTATGTGTTCTACTTTCTGTAGAGTTTTTACACTACTGTACTTGTTTATGCTTTGAAATGTGTCTGCTGTTACTTATAATTGAATCAATTGTGACTTGTTTTTACACATTTAAGTACTTAGTGCAGTGAAATTTGTATTTTGATGTAAATTGAGTCATTCTGGACATGTTTTGTACATTCCCCAAAACTCTAACCCTTCAGCTTACTTGAAAGGGATACGTCAAAATAGTTAATCTGTAATTTTGAAGGTGCAATTTTGGAACTTTGACTAAATCTAAATGATTTTCATTTCAAATGTAGAAGCATATCTGAGTACCTTTTTAGCAACTTACAACTGGATCTAATGAAGGTTTTCAAATGTAAAAACGTGTGCAAATTCATAGCACGCGCAAATAAATGTACAAACTACAATCTGCTAACAGTGCACACTGCATTCAAATGTAAAAAATAACGTGCCTTATCAGGTTAGTACTTTTGTCTCAATGAATATGTAAGATGGGGCATTTACACGCTATTTTGCACAATACTGGGAGGAGAAAATGTAAGTTCATTTATTTATATAGCTTTATCACAAGCATGTCTGTCTCAAAGGACTTTACAGAACATGAGCCAAACTAGATCTACCTGAACAACAATCAATGGGATTACAGAATAATATAAGACAAACAGGGAAACAGAACAAAGCACAAGACACACAATATACTTTTTAGCAAACCATAGCAAGCCTACCTATTCTACAAGGCCTAAACTACCCGGCACCACCAGCCTCAGACCCTCGATGCATGCAAGGAAAAACGTCCACGAAAAACTCATTAGGTAAAAAAATTGAAGAAACCATGTGTGGGCCAGGTCAAAGAGGGATCCCTCACCAGGACGGCAGAGATTGGAATAGGTGTCGGGACAAACAGTGGAATGTACAATAGCATAGGCAATGACAGTAACATAGGAAACAGATAAGGCGATAGAGGCAGACAGATGGGGCACGGTCGGCAACGATATACACAGAACCAGGGACTGCGATTGCGTAGTAACAGCATCAGGGATGGGACAATGGCCAGCAGTAACAACCGTAGGGGAAAAGGAAACACCCAAGTCCACAAAGGAGCCAGGGCAGGAGCTGGCGACCGTAGGAGCCGGGGGAGCACCCACGTCCACTGCACGGTAGGGACTCTGCGATGGTGTATCCACTGTGATCGCATAGTAACAGCATCGGGGATGGGACAATGGTCAGCAGTAACGACCGCATGGGAAAGGGCAACACCCATGTCTACTGCATAGTAGGAATACTGCAATGGTGTGACCGTAGGGGGCAGGGCATGAGCTAATGACCTAAGCCGGCGACCTTAGGGGCTTGGGCAGGAGCCGGCGACCGTAGGAGCCGGGGAAGCACCTACGACCACCGCACGGCAGGAACACTGCAATGGTGCCTGAAAGAAGAGGAAGCACAGACAGACAGACACAGACACTCCAGCAAGCACCGACGACCGTATAAGCCGGGGCAGCACCCAAATTCTGAAAAACACATTACTGCAGTCACAAAATAATCTATTACAGCTCTAACATTTATTGTAGCCTATTTTAACCTTCTAATTCTAATTCTATAGGCTCAAATTGCATTTTGCATGGTTTTGTTGCCCGTCCAAACTCTCCATGGTGCAAACCATTAAACACGCATCCTCATCTAAATACTGCTGTCTCCACCACGTTTGCACCTGTTGTCATTTACACAATCATTCGAAGTAAATCACCTGCAAAATGTCCATCAACCAAACACGCAAATTACACATGCACATGCACATGCAAATAAGTCCCCTTTATTTAGTATTTTGCTTTCACTTGAATAGTTGTCTTGACAAGTACTCTTACTGTAAAAGTAAGTAAGGGGGTGGCAGTAGCTCAGGAGGTAGAGTTCCTGCCCCGCAACTGCAAGGTCGGCGTTTCGAGTCCATCTCCTCCCAGGAAAAATCTGTTGTAGTGTCCTGATAAAAAGTGTATCATTTTTAAACATCAATATAGCATTATCAAATCCGGTTCCATCGCGATTTCTCTATTGGATAATGATTGGGGTTTTCACATAATCGTCCCTGTCACAGTCTGTGTTTAATGCAGGCTTTTAGAACCCTTTTTTACCTACATATATTTATCTCTCTAATGGCACTGGATCTACTGATTTCTGTAACCATTTCAAGTTGAAGCTTTAATTTTGCTAATTTGGGAGGCACGGTGGCGCAGTGGTTAGCACTGTCGCCTCACAGCAAGAAGGTCCTGGGTTCAAATTTCGCCTGGCCCTTTTTGTGTGGAGTTTGCATGTTCTCCCCGTGTTCACGTGGGTTTCCTCTGGGGTCCCCGGTTTCCTCCCACAGTCAATGACATGCAAATATATGTGTTTGTGTGTAGTGTGGTGCATGGTGTGATGTACTATATATATGATGCATGCAATGTATACTTGTATGGGGGCGGCAGTAGCTCAGGAGGTAGAGTTCCCGCCCCACAACTGCAAGGTTGGCGGTTCGAGTCCAGCTCCTCCCAGGAAAAATCTGTCGTAGTGTCCTTGAGCAAGACATCTAACCCTGAATTGTTCCCGTTGAGCAGGTTGGTACCTTACATGGCTGCCTCCGCCAAAGGTATGACATGTAGGTCGCTTTGGATAAAGGCGTCCGCTAAATGCTGTAATGTAATGTGTAAGTCGCTTTGGATGAAAGCGTCTGCTAAATGCTCTAATGTAATGTAATGTAACAACAAGCTAAACACATGGGTGCATCTAATTTGCATCACCAGCTGGTGGTGGGCTTCTACTCTGAGTGTACGTTGCCTAGCAAACCTCACCCTGAATTTTTACTCCTTTCCACTCAGCTTTTCAACGCGATCTACAACTAGTCTAGTGTGTTAGGCTGATATATCAACTGTATTATCAAAAACGTATTAAGAGGGGGGGAAACCACTATAATTCTGGTCATGTCAAGCAGTGTAGCATAGAGTAGGGGCAAATAACAGGGATGGTCAGGGCAAGCTACGAGCAAAAGGGCAAGGTATATATATATACGTAGGTAATATAGACATTTGAGGACCAATGCATACACAGGATTCTACAAGTGGAATCCCTTCAGTTGTGCTGTGGAGTAAAACAATAACATTACCCTTTTATTTTATTTTAAGATAGGCAGGAAAAAGTCGAGTCAACATCCATTAGTGGCCAAGACCAAGACAAGTCCAAAACAAAATAGGCACGATACGTCAGAAGAGTGGTTGAGACAGGACTCAAGTACTAAACCCCTTCCTGGACTACAGCCTCTACCTAGAATGTGGTTTTCCTTGTCTCTGGCTGATACGACGATGGACTGATTAATCTCACTTCTAATTGGTGAGGATGGTGGTGGGTGGGGTGGGGCTTCAGACTGCCCCAACACTGCCTGGAGCAACCCAGCCCAACCCCAGTGCACCCAAACTCCCCATTACCCTTGCCAGGTCCCAAAGGGAGGGTTCTGCTGGTGGAAATCAGCAGAGATGGAGCTTTCAGGGGACACAGTGTGAACTGCACAGCTCCTGTTGTTTTAAATAGAGGGAGTGCCCCCGGCTCAATTACTGTCTCATGGAAAATGGAGGGACCATAATTGAATATGACACAAGCAAGCTGTGTGCACTTGGCCTTGGCAGTGCTTCTCACAGTCAGGATGCAGCTCTGACAGGGATCTGCCGCAATGTGCACACACCAATAACATGAATGTGCAACCACATTGGTGGAAGCATCCTTGAAGCTGCACTAAGCAAGATTTGTATGTGAAAATGCAGCCATCTTATCAGCCTAAGTCATAAAGTGGGGCTGCAACAAAGAAGAGCATCCTGTCCCCACTAATTGAGATGCTGTAGATTGCCCTATTTGCCCAAATTAAATTCTGATCAGGTATGGACACTGGAGAGAAATCTTCTCCCCACAGACAGTTTCATATTTTTCAGTTGCTACTCGCTGCCATTTGTAGCCACAGAAGTGTGAAGTTGTCTAGTGCTGCTTTACAGTCACTCCCTGAAAAATCCCACAAAGTATTCTCAGTGGATGCATCATCGTGTGCTAGTTGGCATACATAAAAAATCCAAATAATAATATCAGACAGATTTTTGTGACAAGTGTCCTTTTCCTAAAGGGCTTCTTGTACTGGATTTTCACATTGCATACACGTAGACAAGCGGCTGCGACACGGGAGGCATTGTTCACATACTTGCCTGGGTACTTTGCGTGTACCTGGAGGATTAGAAAATATATATCCTAGGGGGCATATCAGGGCCGAATCATCCCTGGCCGATGCCGGTGGCCTGTGACCAGCCTGTCAATTTTGATATACTTCCCCCGCCGTTCATGTGCTTAATTGCATCTTGCGGACGCATAGCGTTAATTTCTGAGGCATATAAGGGGCATATAAGGGCCTTTAGACACCATGGTTGCATCCCAGTGTTTGGAATTTATTCATTTTAAAGAATCCAGAATTTGCAAAGCTCAAGATTATGCACAAGGCATTTTTGAACTTTTGAACACTGTTGAACAGTTCCTCCCTGCTTTAGGTCCCACCCCAACATCCTGTTTCAATCGGAAATCATTTATAGAAGCAAGACACCGTCGAAATGCAGTTTCCTTGTGACTTTAAGCATAATGAAAGTATAGCTGGGGAAAAATTGGTGAATGTGAGAATGGGTTAAAGAGTCCATGGAAGTATGTATGCCTGTCTGTGTGTGTGTGCACTGCTCACACTGCGGCAGGTGTCTGTCTGACAGGCGTGTGATGAGTTGAGCCCTGCATTGAGCCTGTCTAAGCCTGGCGACTGGGCTCTCTCTCTATCCCAATAAGCTGCCCTGGGTCTGCTGGGCTGATTCTGAGTCCCCCCTCAACCCTCCACCTTTGACTGCACCAGTCACTGGAATACCAATGACTCAATGTCCCTCACCGCTACCCTGCCATGGGGACCGAGCATATTGATGCTCCTGATCTGAATTGCACTGGCGTTTTGAAATGCCTTGTGTAACAAGTATGGAATAGAACTTCCCCAAGTATATACAAGGGTTCGACTGATATGGGTTGTTGAGGGCTGACACCAGTACTTTTAGACTGAAGTCGCTGATAGAAGATATATTCAACGTCTTTAAATGTGAAAATTTTCACAAATGTATTCAGTGTTCTAATTCTTGTCAGGGTGGAAAAGCCTCTGAAACAGCATTTAGACCATCATGGGACAAATTGAAGGAAACACTGCTATACCTCATAGTATCAAACTGTGCAACTTATATTATTATCATTATATATATTATTATTATATTATATACGTATATTATTATTATACAAAGAGTTTTATACTCTCCCACTACTCCTTTTCGGAAATGTTAAGTTAATATTGTTTAGATAATTGTTTGTTTGTTTGTTTTGTGTTTGTTTGTTTTTTAACAATTTTTGTTTGTTGTTGCTTTTTATTTAATTTAACTTTTTAACATGTTCGAAATAAAGATTTCATGCATTTCATTCATTATATAGGCTTGAATTAATGTAATTAATTAAATATTTTTGTTGATAACGCGAGTTATTTTCCTTATGATGATCAACAACTTGGGGTCATAGTCTACCCACCTTTTAATTTATCACTACATCACTGGTTAAATATTTAAGAAAGCTTACCTTATAGGACAAATGAAATAGCTATGACATTGTGCTCCTGTCACCTGAAATATCATTAACATCATGTCAATCATTGATATTCTTTAAAGCAAGCTTTTATGTGGGCCTCCTCTCCACTATGTTATGCCCCCACCCCACCCCAGCCCCAGCACCCCATGGTTTTGTAGCCTGCCTGCATGGCACAGCATATCTGTTGGCGTGGTCTA
>OMOT01000792.1:13293-25845 GCA_900312575.1 Acanthochaenus luetkenii
TCCTGTAAGGGCGAATGTAGGCCGCATTCCCCCAGCGACACTCTACCTCCGCCTGGGTGTCCGTCCTGCACCTGCAGACATTTACCCAGCAGCCTGTTCCGGATCACAAACCCAGGCACCTCTGTGGAGGGGACACAGCGACAAACATGTGTCAGACAAACCAAGCTTAGGGTGTCCAGCTTAAGTATAAACTAATTGTCATATAGCCCCCCCCCAATAGTCATGCAATGGAAATTAATGTCATATGTATTTAGTAGTTAGAAGGCAATATCAACAGTTTATCCACTTACTTTCCTTTCCTTAACATTGGCTTGCTGGCAAAAAAACAACAACAATTTAAATATCAAATGGAAGACAAATTCACCCCAAGATAAGCCCGAAGAGTAAAAACGACAGTAGTATACAGTAGTAATATCAGAGTATATGCCTGCGCAACCAGGGGGAAGTAGCGCACCGAGAAACGGCAAACGTTTTAAACCCTGCCGTGAACTTAGATAATTCATTAAAAACCATTTAAATGACTCGAGGGCCTGTAGAAAACTCTGGCATCTGCTGGAATGTAACCATCTGTTGAAGTCTGAGACTGGTGGACTTAACGTTACGTTTGCCGTCTAACCAAAACCATAGCTAGTTAGTTGTGGGAACACTGGTGAAGTTTTATACAACTGCTGAAGCAACAGCAGGCACAGAGGAACTCTGAACAATCCGTAAGGTTCGGACAGGAGAGACAGTCACGCCAAATCCCATTGACTTATCTGGCAGTTTAATCTCGCTTGATTCTCGGCAGACCTACATGCCTCGTGGAACATGGCTTACGAACCACTAGTGTATTCTGATCAATTCGGCATACAAGTGATCCACCAAGCAGCACTTAACTTCAATACAATCTCAACCTTTCAGAAGTATTTCACTCTGCTCACTACCGCCCCCTACAGTGTAAATGAACGCTAGCGTTATTTGGCTAAACCCGTATAAAACCCTTGGTTTTCCCAAAACGCAGCTTTAGGGAGCTGGGAGCTACAGCTAATGCTGCCTCGCTGATGTTAGCCCTTCAGACTAAAGGTTCCTCGGCAATGACCTCTTGCAATGTATGCAAGAAGCTGATTATTCCGTGTCTTCAGACATTTTAGAGGCTTGAGGAAAAACTAACAAAAGTCGATTCTTCACCCGCAAAGCATTGTGCGCGCACCCCTTGTCTCCAACAGGCTTTGGTATATTGCTGAGGAACCTTTATTCTGAAGGGCAACGTGACCTGTGCGCGCGGAAGAGAGGTAGCATTAGCTGCAGCTCCCAAAAGCTGCGTTTCGGGAGAGCTAAGGGTTTTATTGGAGCTTTGATTGAGCCGTCGTCATGATACTAGGACCAAAGATAGTTTGTGATAGTTTGAGCCTCCACGGAGCAGCCGTTTGGAATCCGCACGCTATAACACCACGCAGGTCTGTAGCTTAGTACCATGCTGGCCATGTTGACTCTGGGGCTAGGTAGGGGACGGTGGGAATAGCAGGCGAACCAATTAAACAAGTTGATTCTTTTTTGTATTTTTCACAAGTGCATATTGAAACCATGCCGAATTGAAGAGTGGATCCTTACGATGCATAGTAGGTATTCAATCACATCATACGAGGTATACAAGTTTGCCAAAAAGAAGGCACACATTAAAATAGCAATATTTTTTAAAACACAATTGGCGTTAACGTTCTCTCCGCACAAGAGAGAACGTAACGACTCGACGCCAGGGAAAACGGCGCTCCGTGAAACACTTTCGAGACAGATATTTAACGTTAGCTGACTTCACGTTACATCTTTTAAAAACGTTCTTACCGTGGCAAACGAGGGCGAGAAGGACGCAGAGACTCGGCAGCCTTTCCCCCATGGCGATGACAGGCAGGGCAGTTTCGGGTCTCCCGTGACAACAGCTTGCAGCTACAGCACGCAAAAGTGGGTGGGAACAAAACTTTATGCAAATGTTTGATCTGGGAAACCTTGGCTTCAACCGGTAGCCAATTGAATCCTTGGAACGCCATCTAACTAGATGGAGGTCTGTGGGCGTCTTAGTGGGAACCCCTATGTGTTTTAGTGTAACTCTCTATATACCCCTTAGCTATGTAATGTTCATTTGTGTATGGCTGTGTATATTCTGTTGTTATGTGAATTTCCCCCAAAACCACCTGATGTTTATGTCTGGCTGGAAAAGTTATCTTCAATTGATTCATAAACCCAGAGTGTTTACCACTAAGACACGTAAGACGGTCTGTTGACAACCAACATGCTACAACTCCATGGACTACCAATGAGATCTGAAGATCATAAATCTGTTATAAAGAGAAAACAGTGTCCCAAGCTGAATAGCGTTGCCCACTCATTAAGTTGAGAAATGGGACAGCTTTGGGGGCCTGGATGGTCACGTGATGTTTTTCTCGATCAGTGGATACAGTGCAAAGAATGTGAAAGGCTTGTACAGTAATTTATATAGCCTAGATTAAAATTACGAAATCTGGATGGACTCATTTTGAAACCATATCCACAAACAAACTGACTTGGAATCAGGCTTCATCTCAAGCAGTTTAACATTTCATAGCAAACACGATCAGTTTATAGGGTGATATAAGTCTGACCCTTCTTGGTTGGGCAGTGCAACATATTTGCATAATAGATGAGAGTGTACTGGCTCAGCTTGAGACAAACAAGCTGCTGCAGGAATTGATCTTCTCCTTTTCGCTCGGCAACTTGTTCCTTTTGTTATTCTGATTAACTGTGTCCTAACAACAAAACCTTCTCTAGTGGTTACCACCTTAACACCTTTGGCCAACATTAGATTAGTTTATAAGACACATACGGCTCACATAGAAATCTGCCATCTTAGAAGCAAACTACCACATGAGTTAAAGAGAATGTGGAATAACATCAGGTGCCATGATAAATGAGATGTAAAGGTTTTGCTTGCTTTGGTCACACATGACAAATAAGATGAAGAAGCTACATGTTGCCTGCTGTATCACACTGTTATTACCTGTGTTTTTATTGCCTTCCAATTGCTGCTGTGACACCTGCATTTCCCCTAGGGGATCAATAAAGTGCAATCTAATCTATTGAGTAGCGTTTGTATTTGGACTGCTGAATTCTCATAGGTCTACTAGGTGCTGCATATTAAAGAGGCATTTCACCACGAAACAAAACACATTTATTAAGCACATCATTTCACACAAATCCTACAACTATAAACAGTCTTGCATCAATTCACTCGAGTATAAAAAGTAAGGACAGCAAGTCAAAATATAATAATTGTAATACAAATACACATCTAATCCCCCTCCATGGGGAACATGTGTGAGGGGCACAGAAAGGTCAGAAAGTCTTTAAGCTCCAAGTCTTCACACACACTGTAGCCATATATTGTCTATGTAGCTTTTTTTGCCATATAACAGTAAAAAAGAAGAAGTGAGACACAGCAGCACAAATAAGTAATAAGGTTTCACATTTTGAAAACTGATTACAGATACCTGAATGCATTATGAATAATTCACATGCCTATATCATATTTAAGCAATACTTTAGGCAGCATATGTATTTTTTGCATTAGACCCAGTGGGAGACTCCTCAGAAGGGGGGAAAAGGGACATATAAGATGGAGGTCCATCTCCCTGTTGCTGCGCTGAAGATGGAGAGGCCTGCTGTGGCAATTGGTTATTATAACATTACATTACATTACATTACATCATTTAGCAGACGCTTTTGTCCAAAGCGACTTACAATAGTACAATTTTCGTCAACATTGTCAGACCAACTATACAACGCAGTCTTTCATCAGCTAAACACTTCAATAGGAACACTTCTCATGTCTGAGTGTTGAGCAGGATCAGGGGCTGCTGATCCATAAGCCTGAGGATACAGGATAAGGTCCAAACGGGGACAGCGGGGGGAGGGAAGTCGCTGTTGCTTGGGCCCCCTACAGCCCCAGGTGGGCAGGGACCCACAGCTCCACCAGGCTGAGGGACAGAAGACAAGGCAGAAGGAATGATGACCAGCGGAAACCTGACCTCTGGGTCGAAAGCAAAACTGATGTCCAGATACACCTGGGAAACACAAACATATCGTGATGATAACTCTTGTCATTTTGTGAGTCAAAAATGTTTTGAGGTGACGTGAATGTCAGTTAAAATGTGTAGTTAATAAAATGGTCAGACCTGTGAAATCAGAAAGTTGTCTATGTCTGAATTGGTTTGGAAATATCACCCTGTCATTCATGGATCTGTTTTTTATTTTATTTTATTTGACATTAATTCACAATGCTCTGGAATGGAATCACTTCATTATCAATGTTTGCAAACACTGGCAATTAATCAATTTGCAAGTTTATGTGACATTCAGTATTACATTATTACATACCTTTATGTGACATTCAGTATTACATACCTTTAGGTATTAATCCACTGAGATGATGTCACAATTTTGGATAGTCAGGCCTTGGTCACAAGAAATCTTCATTGGACAAGTGACACTTTTCTCTGTCTTCGGTGTGATAACGTCCCCAACCATTTTGCATACAGTTTTCTTGCTTGTCTTGGTGGAGCCTTTGGCACCGTACACCACTTCCTGCTTTAAAGTGAATTTGGGCTTCATTTTTTGGGATGAGGAGTTGTTGACTTTTGCAACAACAGCCACGGTTTCACCTATCAGAAGCACAACACGTCGTCTTAATATTCATACTAATGTTCTCTAGAATAAACAAATGCAACAGTAATATGTTGCTGATAATGTTGCTCGGCAAAGACAATATCAAAAAAGTAGTTCATACTAAATACCTGTACATATACTGTACATGTATAGTATGTATATATACATATGTATGACGTGATATGGACCATGCCAGCATAGCAATACCAAGGGAGGTCCTTGTGATTTACTATTGAGACACTGTGCAGCTATCAACATTTCTTATAAACTGACAGTGCACTGTTTTCATGTCTTACATGGACAATTTGCACAGTATTCTAAGCAAAAATCAAACTAGAAAGTTGGGGTGACATTACCTGGAGCATAAGCCCTTCTGTCAACAGTGCAAGCCATTTGAACCTGCCCTTTGGAGAAAAGCCCCATCTCTTTTTCCACTGAACCTCCCTGCGGAGACTAGAATGCATCATATGACCAAACCAAAGAGTTTGAATTGGATAGAACGGACTTTCCCATTCAAATCAACGTTCCAGGATGGTCAAGCGGCGGGCCGTTGGGCTAACTTCCGTATAAGCCGACTTACGGCAAGTCGCTGACAGAGGCTACTTGTGGATTGTTTTGGACCGATTTGGGTTTAATCGCTTTAAATTACTGTTGGTAAGTCGTCACATTTTACAACTTAAACACGAATCTTGTAACGTTACAAAGCTAACCCTTTTTAGTTTAGGCTACAGCCACAGTGTGATACACTTTACGGCCTTACTGTCCAGACTGCTGCTGTCACCATAGCAACTAACCGTTAAAATGCCATAAGCACCACTTTATGGTGTACTAGTCAAATGACCACGGCAAACAGTGGAAAGTCCGCTCTATCAAATTCTAATTATATGGTACAAACATTATAATGCTTCTGACAGCTGAAAATTCAGTAAATTCAGGAGAAAATACTGTCTACCTGCTATGAAATCCTGGATTACCTCAACCTCCTCAAAGGCCACTGGCAAAACTGAACTCCTTGGTTGCTCCCAAACTGCCCTAACCAGGTCTGAAGCTGGGGTGAGCTTTGATTCTACCCTTTCCCTTGATTCCCTAATTCACAAGGAAATCAATCATTCCGGAGACATATGATGAAATCGGTGCTTTCCACAATTGCAACAGACGGCTTAATTCTCCACTCCCTCGCAAAACCTGCAGCTGACCTCGCCGCATTTACTGTTTCTTTAACCATCCGGTCTACTGCAACTTCTTGCCCTCCCATAGATCCCATCGCCTGACCTCTCAGATGACCTCCCATTTCCCTCCTCTCTATTGCCAAGTCAAAACCTACAGTATGAACTCTTCTTATGGCGGCAGAGCCTTCTTCACGGCAGCCCCCGGGCCCGGTGACGTTTTCAACCTTTAGGACCGACCTCTCTACCGTTGCCTTTCCTTCAACCCCTCCATTGTGTTCTCCCAACTTTAACCCAAGTTAGCTTTGTCATCTGACTTGTCAATCGTTTCCGTTTTCCTGTTCTGTGTTAGCAGCAACGAGTGCTACAGAAGTACAGAGATGTATTATCATCAAGGACTCTCAGAAATGCGCAAATGCTGGATCCCAATTCCAAACATGTATCCTGATAGTGTCTCACACACCGTTAGCTGGCCAATGTCCAGAACGGACTTGGACACAAAACTGAGCTCTGTCTGCACTTCACAGTCCATCCGCCAGCTCCTGCACAGCTTCGCTTCAAGCATGTAGACAATCTTTCCGTAAGTCCCCCTGAAGGATGATGGCAGGTTGCTGCGAGGGAGAAGCAACAGACCAACGTCGTTAATCAGAATAGCCGACTACGATATGAAACTAACGGGAAGTACAGGGTCTGCAAGAGAAATGATTGTAATTGACACCATTTCGAGATCAAGGCCAATTGTACGTCAACCGATGCTGTACCCAGAAACAGAACTACAGAGCCTTGACTAGGCTGGATTTGTGTACACTACTAAAACATTTTTTTCATTTGTTAAATGTTTTACAATACGGACAGTCAGCTGACAAGCACAATTAAACTCAAAGTACCAATATTTAAAGTAATGAGGAAGCTATGGGAAGTCTAGATTGACATATTCCTTTGACCTACCTTTGGAGACTTGTGGAATGAAGTACTCTGAGTTTGAAATATCTCCTGTGCGCACTGTGGGACTTCTCGTCATCACCACTTCCTTCCGTCCAGTGTACGTTTGCATCCCCTTCGACTTTCACGGAAGACTCTTAACTTTGGTTTGTTTGTCTAATGTCAAAGTAACTCTGCCTGTCAGAGTGTCTCCTTCAGAAAAAGTCCTTGCGTCATTGAGAACATTGTAAGTCAGGGTAAGGGCCTTTGCTGAAGGCATTTTCAATGTACAGTAGTCTACATTCAAACACTTCGCTCTGACTTTCCAGTCTTGGTAATTGAGGCTTTTCCCGGGCGCTAAATAACAAGTCCAGTCGACTCTGATAAGCTACTATCTCTGGCCCCACTTGGAAGAATTGATCAACTTCCATGATTGCACATGTCAAGCAACTAAAACTTTATTACCACACATTGAGCAACAC
Organism: Acanthochaenus luetkenii; assembly: GCA_900312575.1. Lineage (NCBI taxonomy): Eukaryota > Metazoa > Chordata > Actinopteri > Beryciformes > Stephanoberycidae > Acanthochaenus > Acanthochaenus luetkenii. The sequence goes on from OMOT01000792.1 coordinate 20,537, forward strand.
CCATAATATAACAGCCGAGGGCACAACAGATTGAAGTTTACTCAAGGTGTTAAGTTTGTACGGTATGTAGGTCTAATTCTTATTATTATGAGCCCATGGTTTTTTAAATTTCTAGGTCCCTATTGTGCTATATAATGAAATCCCGCTTTAGATGGGACGACGTTTAACATGCAAGGGAAACCACTGGCAGTTCTAGGATAGTAGGCCTATAATAAGTAATAACCCAAACAAAACTCACTATAAAACTCTTATTAGAGACTTATAGTGTGTTTGTGGTCGTCAATAGTGAGTTTATAGTAATTATATTGCATAATGTTCTTATAAGTCACAGTAAAACACTATATATATAGTGAGAGAGAGAGTGTAAGTGGTACTCAATAGTCAATAGTGACCTTATCATATACTTTTTTTATTTAAACAAAAAACAAATCTGCTATATCACTATAATATTCCTATAATGTTCCCATAGGGATTTACAGTTTTGCTGTGATATTTGTGTTGTACCGTAACATTTGTTATAAGATAGTTATTTTTCGTAGGGGAAATTACCCTGCAGTTTGCATAGAAATTACACCTAATAAAAAGGTTTGAGATCAGATTAATTGCACCTAAACAATCACAGAAAACACTTGCAATTTATTGCATAATAAAACAGACTGAATGCAGTTCCATGCAAAAAAACTAAACAAACTAAATGGCACCTCCACCAACGCTATGCAACTGTCGAGTTGTGCCAGTTCCACATGTCGGATTTTCACAGAAAGTTAATAATGTCTTCCATGCCACATAAACAACTTGTTTCACATCAGGAGAAGCAGACATTGCCATGACTGTATTTGAAATGCAAATATTGCAATTGTAGCCACTTTTAAGCATTTTAGCTGATCATCTCAACACCACGAAGCCAACCAGCACTCTATTTGTTCAGTGGCCATTAGGGCTGCCCTTCTACCACTGGACAAAGTTTTGGAAAAATTGTCAGGGCGGTTGTGTCTAAACCGGAAATGAGCTCTCCAGCGCTCCCATGTTGTCTGATTGCACCAATAATGGAGTGTTTGTGTCTTCTTCTGCCTGCTGATAGGCACACAAAGTTTGATAGTGTTACTTGAATCTCAGAAGTCATATGCCTTTTACTACAAAGCCACGCTCACTGCCACGACCCCCTTTGGACAAACGGTGTAAATAATTAACCAGTTCTTCCTTGACCCATGACCAACCTTTCCACAAGGTTTAGTGCAAATCCGTTCATAACTTTTGGAGTTATTCTGCTAACAGACAAACAAACAGACGGAATGGGGCGAAAACACATGGCGGAGGTAGTAACAAACAAACTTCCTTTAGCGTTGACTGACCATCAGTGGCTGATTTGGGACGGGTGGGGTGAGGTAGTACAAGAGATTTAGTTTCTTAATACACAGGATGCACGCCCTAGCACATGGCCCTCCATTTCCTTTCACCTACCCTCAAATCACAAGAGTGAGGTAGATAAACTAGGTATAGAATAGACATAAATCACTGGTCAGAAGATGATCCAACATCAGTCACTGGCACTTGAGCTGAAAAAGGCACAAACATCATGTGTCCAGATTAATGAGACACAATGGTTTTGCTTACTTTGTATATCTCACAGCTGCTAAACAAGATGGCCAACAAATAGATACTGAGAAATCACACATGAGCAGCTGGACAAAGCCAATAAGCAACCAGCCCTATCACAAAAAACAACAACAAAATGGTACCTAAAACATAGATAAGAGAAACGTAGATATAATATCTATCTAATATGTTATGTAACACAATAAGAAAGTGTTGAAGGCAGCAGGAAATGTCAGTAATAGGATTTCACATTTACGAACTAACTTGGAATAAATGACTGCATAATTAATTAAGTCATTAATATCACGTACTAGTCATTTAGCATCATTTCTCTTACTTTGCATCAGACCCAGTGGGAGAATTTTCAGTGGCAGACGGGGGGAAAAGGGACATATAAGATGGAGGATCTTCCATCGGTTGAGACAGGAAGTTTGTATTCATCATTGGTGCAACATGATGCAGGTTGAATGTGGGGGCTGTTGGGGACGGGTTAAACATAGGTGGAGCAGATGGGGGTGGGTGAAATGCTGGGGCAGTAGGGGGAGGGTGGTGCACTGGAGACGATGACGAAGATGAAAATGGAGATCCATACGGAGACGCCTGCTGGGGCAATGGGTTATTGTAACCCCCTCCCATGAACGGGAGCTGAGCAGAGTGCATGGCTGGCCGACCTGCGTACAAGGGTGGGTTAGCTGGGTACATAGGTGGTTGTTCTGGATACCCTGGGGCTGCTGAGGGTCCAGGATAAGGTCCATCGGGGACAGCGGGGGGAGGGAAGTCGCTGTTGCTTGGGCCCCCAACAGCCCCAGGTGAGTAGGGAGCCACAGCTCCACCAGGCAGAGGGACAGAAGACAAGCCAGAAGGAATGATGACCAGCGGAAACTTGACCTCGGGGTCGAAAGCAAAACTGATGTCCAGATACACCTGGGAAACACAAACATATAGTTTTTGAGCTGACAGTTAATACATCTTGGAAATGGACGCACATGGAGATATTTTACAGTCTTATTAAAGCATGGTATTTTACTAAGCTGAGATTTGTATGATGATGATGATGATGATGGAGATTTGTCTGTGTCTCAACAACTGGTTTGGAAAAACGACTGATATGGCTCTTGCGTTTTACAAAATGAACTCGTAATTTCTCTGTCACTTGATTGTACCGTGCTTTACCACTAACACCATTATACCATCTCATACCTTTAGTTGGTATTTCACTGAGATAATGTCACAATTCTGGATGGTCTGGGACACATCAGTAGGAATCTTCATCGCGCACTGGATTGTTTTCTCCGTCTTGGGTGCGATAACATCCCCAACCATTTTGCAGACAACAGTCTCTCCACACTTAGTTTTGCACTGGGCACGGTACACCACATTCTGCTTTACACTGAATTTGGGCGTCATGTCTTTGGATGAGGAGTTGTTGACCGTAGCAACAATAGCCACAGTTTCACCTGTCAGCAGTAGAACATAGAGCATCTTAATGTTCATTCTAACCCCATTGCCACATAAGAAAATACAGCGAGTGACAGAACGTTAATAGATAATCACAGGTAAGTATTTGAAAATCTATTTAGCATCACTCCAGTGATGTTCAACTTACTTGACTCACTCACTTACTTTTCCATATTTGACTTTGGCAGAAGATCCCCTTCCTGAATTGAACTTGAACCTACCAAGTCTGTAGAGGAATTTAGCTGATTAGTGCATAGGGGTGACGTTACCTGGGGCATATGCCCTCCTTTCAACAGTGACATCCATGCGTACTTGTCCTTTTGAGAAAAGTCCCATCTCTTTATTCGCTGAACCGACTTGAGGAGACTGGAATGTGATTAAAAAACAAGGGACAACCATTACTTTCTATCAACTTGAGTTACTCAAGATACACAGTGTGACAGAAGTGTTACAGTTCTTATACCTACAGTTGTGGTCAAACGTTTACACACACTTGTAAAGAACACGGGGTGAAAACAGAGCACAGGGTCGGCTAGCTAGCTGCCCTTGGAGCAGTAAGGGTAAGTATGGACACAAAGGGGATCAAACCTCAGCTCACTGGAAGGAGGACAACCTCACTAACCTCCTGTATTTTAACTCCACCCTCTCCCTTGAACCCTCGTCGGTCCAGTAGTGAGATATTTTTCTACCTAGCAATATTGCTCAAATCCAGCCCAACCTCGCTTTCCTTGCAGCTGAAACCCTACGGTCTTTAAAACCCAATCTCCCGCAACTTCCGTCTCTATAGACTCATCTCCAGCTCCCTCCGTCTGCTCCACATGGTTCAAACTCTGCCCCGCCACTAATTCTTTGAACCGTCTTGCCTCTGTCCGTGCCCTGAAACACTCCATGCTCTACATAACCTACTAAATCCTAGTCCATCAGCCACTCTATAGTTTTCCAGCTTGCTTAAATCCCCTCTCTCCCCTTAGCACACCTCCAGGAAACTCAGATCACCTTCATATTTATATCAACGATTAAGTATCTTACACACCATCAGATGACCAACGTTTGGAATGGACTTGGAGACAAAATTTAGCTCCTTTTCTAAATCTCGATCCAGCCGCCAACTCCTGGAAAGCTTGGCTTCAAGCTTGTAGACAATCTTGCCATGATACCCACAGAAGGACGATGGCATACTTCTGTAATGGAGAACCAGCAGACCAATGAAATCTGAATTACACCCACACAGATACATTGGGAGAACAATAACATTGCCCATTACTCGCCGACATTTTGGTATCAGATAACTAATGGTCACTCACTCGTATGATAAATCCATGAAGGAAATTATTAAATGTGATGTTTGACATGTGTCATCAGTCCCGGGTGACATGGCAAACATAAAATCCCTCATGTTTTGGATTATATTGAATGATATAATATTCAATGCCATGCCAAAATTACACTTTATGAAAAAAAGACATGGCCATGAGGTTTTGCACAGGTGTCCCCTCCATTCGGATGGTTTACTCTCTATTATGCACTTTAAAATGAATACCACTGTGAAATGAATTGATATTTGCAACGCAATGGACAAAAGTATACCCACTGAATAAATGAACAAAATGAATGGGTGATTGAGTGAATTAAATACCTTTGATGTTGATCATAGTGGGGTACAGTGTGTTAGTATATCCAGCCCAGCCCTGTAGGCTATGATAAAACATGTGTATAACTGAAAAAAAATCAATTGGACAATATTTGTATAGGTGCAAACACCCCATACCGCTCGAACCCGTGTGAATAAAAGAGGAATTGCACTGTGAAACGGCTCAAAACTCACCCGTGACAAATGATCACACTTTCCCCACTTACCCCTGAGGGATGTTTAGGGCGAATTTGTAGACGTGGATCCCTTGGGGAAGCACAGTATCTGCGAAGGAAATGATTACGGTGTTCAAGCGGGCCTCCGTCATCCCATTAGAGGAGGGACAACACACACTCACTGCCAACGCTAACGGGGCAAGGCGTGCGACGTCAACCGAACTACGTGAACCCCCCCACACACACCGACGTAACGTTACTTCTCGGCGCCTAGTTACCTTTCGAGCTCTCTGGGATCAGAAACTGCTTCAGTTTGAAAAACCTATTGTGCGCGCTGTAGGTATAGTGGCGATCGCCGCGCTTCTCCGACCAGTGCACGTTGGCGTCTCCCTTCGCCTTCACGAAGAAGCTCTCAACTTGGGTTTCCTTCAGTAACTCCACCGTTACCC
>OMOT01000793.1:0-12685 GCA_900312575.1 Acanthochaenus luetkenii
CCTCGCCACAATGTCACAGGAGCTTAATATTTGCCATTATTATTTGCTTGTTTTATTTGACTTCGAGGCGGCACAATGACCTGTCAGTGCCGGCTTTATCCCCCCTCCGAGTGTCGTCCGTTTCAAAGTTGACTACGGTAATCCACGAGCCCCCGATTCCGCTAAATCCCGACGCTTTCTTTCTTTCGCTCTCTTTTTTTTCCCCTCCCTCCATCACTCCCTCCCTCACTATCCACCCTCCTAAATGAAATTACATACATCTGCTGGCTCAGAGTATCACAAGCGTCCACACTCTCGCCAGTGTCCGCGCGCACATCCTCGCGCCTGCCTTCTCATGGTGTGTGTGTGTGTGTGAGCGAACGCGAGAGAAAGATACACATTTCTCTTGGCGCTCTCTCGTCCTGAGGAGCTGAATCAGTTGTTTCTGCACAGGCGGTGCACATTGCCTTTTGTCCCCCACTAGCTCTCTATTCTTAAGTTTATATTGCATCGTAGGTATTTTGACACTCTTATCCAGAATGACTCTCAATAAGAGCAACGGTAGAATAAGCTACATCACCGACATTACAAGCAACCAATAGGAAAGGGTGCAAGGGTCAAAGTTACATTTCCCAGACAGTAGATAATACTAATACTCCTGTCTCCCCTGGAATGGTTTCCGTATAATCGAAAAGTGTGATGTAAAGAAATAAGAAACAGACCGGTTTTTTCCCCTCCACAGTAATGCTCAACAACACCTTTCTTATTATTTACATGTCTCCCAATCAAAAAACTTGAGTGTTTTAAAGTGTATTCTTAGTGTTAATTCTGTTGTGATGGCTACCCAGCTATTACACGTTCCTCCTGAGAAAGGGAGGGAAAAGGCAACAAGAGAGATAATAACATAAGCCCTAAGACGATCTGTCATCTCCTCCTCTTTTTTTGATCCATTTCTCCTCTTCACAGACGTAATGAGTGTCACGTTAATGCTGCAGCTTACAGGCTTCTAACGCCACATAAACAGTGCTAATAGTGTACTGACCGCACTGTAGTTTATTTGCACAGTGATAAGGCATAGAAGCAAAGTGTGTACAAATAAAATGATAAAATGGAATACACTTTTTGTTTTTACATTTACATTTAAATTATTATATTGTGAGAAAAATATAAAACATTGTGCTTATGGAAACATATCGCCTCAAAACAAACTAAAACAAACAACAAGATCAAGATGACAAAGAGACTCGTCTGAACTGGATAACATTCTTTAACATGCTACATGTCGGCTTCAGTATACAACATTTAAATCATACTGAAGCCCAAACTAACGTCACGTTGTTTTCCTTGATGCTGATAGTTTTACAGTCACATCGTGTTGCACAGCACTGTGGGTAGTTTGTTACTGTACTAATTTCCAGTATTTTGTTTACCCTGTTAAACCCAGAAAGCAATGTAACTTACTGCTATTTTCAGTGTAGTGATTCTGGAGGAAAAACTACTAATAAAAAAGTAAGAATAATTTATAATCATATATATTTCTATTTTAGTTTCCACAGATAATTAACTTAATATTTGGGTAATTTGGGTAATACTGAAACATTAAATTTAATTTAGGATATCAGCCTTAGTTTTGAAAAAGTCAAGGTACAAATTGCAGTGTAAAATAATTTTTATCTTCAAATCAATAAGACTAGTAATTGTGATTAATAATGATAATTACAATATTAGCAAAATAAATATTATAATTTTAGCTAATCATGCAGCCCAACTAATAAACCATTTTACATTCAGTATACTGACAGCCAACATGATAAGCAGTGTGATTCTACTCAAATCTACTCAACCGGAGCTGGAAACCAGTTTTAACACCCTGCTATTTCCAGTATAGCGATGGTAGAGGGAAAAGAAACGGATCGAACCCCAACCATGGCAGAGTTGGAGTCATGCTGATCCCACTACGCTACGCAGGACCAAATAACCAAGTTACTCTAATTCCCGTCCAAGTCTTTATTCCAAGTCAAACATGTCCGAGAGAGGCCGCTCCTGGGGCAAGATGTTATTGTGTGGCCAGCGTTTGAAGGTTTCCATTCCGTGCGCTGTGTCCGTATCAGTTGTGCGCATCCCATTGTACCCTGTAAGTAAGTTACAGCATATAGCCTCAGCCCCAGGCGTGGGCGAAGCTTACATTAGGCATGCATCTGAGCCTTGCCAGCTCTCCGTGTGTTGAGCAGGTATTACACTAAGCGTCTGAGAGTCCTAGAGCTGTGTTTTTTTTGAAGGCCTGCTGAGTGATTGGTGGGATATGCATTGCCCTACAGTGAGAGGCTCCACTCTGTAAAGGCGCTCGACAGTAATCGCTGAGTTAATCCCGCCTCGGTTGAAGCCATATTGACGTTGTGAAGACGTGGTGTGAAGTACGTGAATGTTTACACAAGGAACGCGAGTGGGGAGTGTATACACACCTACGTGCGCACACACACACACACACACACACACACACACACACAAATATCTGGTAGACATATTGCCTCTGTGGTGGCAAAGAGTCTACTGAGTCTGTTTATCTACATTACCCATACCGTGTGTGTGTGTGTGTGTGTGTGTGTGTGTGTGTGTGTGTGTGTGTGTGTGTGTGTGTGTGTGTGTGTGTGCGCGCGCGCTTGACATGTGTGTGTGTGTGTGTGTCTAAAGACATACATTAAAGAACAGGAGCAATTCATAGGGCAATTACGTACACATCAAACATATTTTGCTGGCGCTGGCCTGGCACAGATCATTCACCATGCAGTCAGGAGGAAATCATACATATTGCATGTTCCTGGCCCGTATGGGAGTAGCAGGAAGATCTTGACATGCACCGCCTCCCAACTTTGCATTCCACCCCATAGAGAGAGATAGAATAGTGATGAACTGCTACATTCTTGGCAAGGGAACATTACAAACTGGAGGATCAAAGGGGTTGGGGATCGTGCCAAGATTAGATATGATATGTGGTTGTGCCCATGGAAGCCCACGGAAGCCTGCCGCTGTTAATGAGCAATAAGGATTAGGGGGAAACAGAAATGACCTTTATTTCAGGCTTAAAGCTAACTTAATGATGACCTAAAACCATCTCAAGCTCACTCTGAAAGACATGTGTGGGCTCCTGAAAAGAGCACTTTGTAAAACGTGGTGTAAAACGAGGTTCTAGTCAGCAGGGAGTGAGGGTGCGTCCCACATCTCCTCCTCTTTCTCCTCCTTTCACCCAGTTTCTGCTCCTTCATGCAGGATCTAAAGATGGATGATGAACGTTCATGCCGCCATGTTGCCAGCCGTCCCAGAAGTGGAGGAGACAACAGAAAACAAGACTGTAAACAATTAACAGATTGCATTAGTTGATAGTACGGTTTATGATCACAGATTTGAGGGGTCCAAATGATTGCTCACATAAAAGCGAAGGGAGTATTAGAAGAAAAACATGTATAAAAGTAAGTTTTGGCACCTATGAATGTTTTTAATGTTTTTAATATGCATTAAAAACTTTGCAAACTTTGAATTCAAATAACAAAATTGCTAAAATGGCACTTAATTTAGTTTTTTGTTTTTTCAGCAACAGCAACGAAACCTTCTATAAATTACATTTTTAAGTCACTGCAATGGAAGCTGAGCCAATACGGTGTTATATGGACCGATGTGTCACCTCTAGTGAGTTTGTTATTCGGCAGAATAGACATAAAGCAACCCAGCAATGTCTCCTGCCATCATCCTCACTTCACCACCAACCCACGAGACTCATATTTCCCTCCCCTTCAGTTCACTTGGCAAGAAAAATATTTGCATATGATGTTTCGGGGTTGATGAATTAGTGATGAGCTGTACTTCACTGGACTGACAGCTACTCAGCAAGAGACTGGCAAGGGGAGAAAACCAAGTCACTTGTGACAGGTGTTAGGTTACGCAATGATGCATTCAGGGCCATCAAACTCTAATTACAGTCCAAGGATCAAAGCAACATCTTCTCTGTTATAGGAAAACCTTAACCACTTTTGAAAGGGGGAAATAAAAGCTGTCCATGTCAGTGGCTTTAATGTCCATGTAGTATCTGTTACTTATATCTGCATCTGGGTTATTGACAAATGTGGTGCTGCGATGGATATGTGAATATAATATATACTAGCTTGTCCATCAGACAGTCCATTAGAGTACTTGTGCTGCCAGAGGTCACATTTATCGAAATAACGAAGTTCCAAGAAAACGGATTATTGGGAAACCTGGGCAATTTGTAACTGCATTTGTTTATTTTTACTCACTTGACACTTCCTACACTGTGCAAACGGGTTTCTACATTACATCATTTGGTTGCAAATGTTCTAATTAACTTGTGTGAGAGAAAATCCTTACTTTTTTCTCATTCTCTCTGACTCTCTCACACACACACATACACAGACAAAGTGCCGTATACTGAAGAATTAGGAACACGTCATTATCAATTCCATTGAAGTTGCGGACTCTGAGGTTGATTCACACAGCTCAGCATTTACAGCAGAGGAGCTGAGTAAATAAATATAATAATAGAGATAATGTTAATCACTTCACCTCTTAATTTCTCTCTCTCGGCTCTAATCAGGCAATGGACTTCGATTTGGTGCACACAATAAACGTATAAGAAGTGTAGACTCAACAGCCTAAGAGGTGTAATTCCGCCCTGGCTTCACTGTTCATGTCATCAGGATTAAGGATCCAGAGTGGGGATAGTCTGAGAAAATAGTCTCACAGTTTTACAATACGCACTTCAAAGGAGGAAGGTATTCTAATATTGTAACAGTGGTAATGTTTGATCTGTTTACATGTCTGAGGGTTTACGTTTCAGGATATTAAGCTCCTTCGCCGCTACTACTTTGCATCCCTCTCATCCTCTCCACTATCACAATAGGGAATGTGGTCTCAAGATGTATCAATCATTGAGGACGAGAGAGATGACAATATGTATGTAAATGGTGGCCTTTTTTTCTTTTTTTCCGCTTTTGAAATGAAGCTTCTATCTAAACTACAGCTGAAAGTGTTGGGAAATAGAAGAGGAGACCGTAGACCTGTGGAAAGGGAACCATTACACAGAGAAACCATTCTGTGGATGTGATGCCACACATTTCTAGATGTATTCAAACTTAGGGGTCACATGCCTACATAGAGCTCAGTATTGGTTTATTATGGTATTCTGCACATAGAAAAGAGACAGCAATGCTGAGCAACCGCATGCAATGCTGCCCTCAAGTGGTGACTATAACCGCTGCAGAATCTTTATTACAGTTGAATATTTAGGGTAGGGGGGTTGTTGAGATGGTGTAGCCTCCGGATCATCAGATGCCTTTGGGTGTTGAAAGAAGAGCTTAAGTCCACAAAGAGGATCCTGACAAAGGTGCCTGGTCTCCAAGTTTTCCAGAGGGTAGGTATTGTGGCAGTCTGGTAGGAAGTGTAAAAGAGTGGAGTTCCAGGGCGCAGGTCTTCAGCACCCTTGATGGGATGCCGTGAGGCCCCGGGGCTTTGCCTAGCTTACATCGGCTAAGCTGGCGCCGTACCTCCACCTCTGTCAAGGGGGTTCTGCGGGGTCTGGTGTGTATGATCTGTCTTGATCCGTATTGTTATATGCGGACTGACGGTATTTCATCTATCTTTTTACTTATTTAATATTATTGTAGCCAATAATCGGTTGTTTGCTTACTTTTGCTGCCCTTTGTGACAGTTTGCGTGGGACACTGCTGATTAGCCTTGTAGCTGGCGCTCCATATAATATCTTATCAAGGCATCGTATGTGTGATGTGAGTGGCAAACTCAATTTATTTGTAAGTGTACAATGACAATAAAGGAAATCTAATCTAATCTAATCTAGATTAGATTAATTTAGATTTAGACTTTCATGTCATGAGTGCATGAAAACTACTTTATCCAAGTCCTATTGAAGAAGTTATGTCTTAGACGGGCTTCAAGTCTTCCTTTAATGGCATTATGCAATGTTTAGTGTAGTAAATAAAATAGTCTATGAATAGCAAAGCAGGTTGATGCCATAAATAGGAAAATCAGATGGTAAACACAACAACTGAGTCACAGGGTGTTGATGTGGACTTGTTTACCCATTAAATAAGCCCACATTCTCAGGTGGGGCTCCTCTGGGCCGGTCACATGGGCCCTGTTTGTCTCCCCTCAGTATAGCACTTCTGTCAAATTTCCGTCACTGCAAGAGGGGTCATGGCTCCCACTGTGACATGTGACACATGCAGCAGCCGGTAGGTGGGGGCCATTTTCTCTGAAAAGATCCCTGGCAAGCAAGCGGGGAGGAATGTGTGCTCCGGTTGGTGGAAGAGATCGGGTGTCACCGGCTGTGAAGGGTCGGTATATAGGACGGGGCTGCTAGCTCCTAGCCAGAATAGATATCAGCATTTCACGAGTCACAGCAAATGCTAAGTACAAGGCAGTAGAACCTGCGCTACATTGTAATAGCTTGTTGAAGCCAGCTGAGAGAGAGAACCTTGTAGTTTTCGCCGTGTGACTTAGCTGTAAGCAGAAGCTTTTCCATCATGGATGTCCAGAGGACCGGATCAGTGGTTCGTCCCCCCAGCCCCATGGAGAGCCTGGAGAAGCAGCTGAGCTGCCCCATCTGCCTCGACATGTTCACCAAACCCGTGGTCATCCTGCCCTGCCAGCACAACTTGTGCCGCAGTTGTGCCAGTGACCTCTATGACTCGCGCAACCCATACCGCTTTTCTGGTGGCGTCTTCCGCTGCCCTACCTGCCGCTTTGAGGTTGTGCTTGACCGCCACGGTGTGCATGGGCTGCAGCGTAACCTGTTAGTGGAAAATATTATTGACATCTATAAGCAGCAGCAGGAAGGGGGTGGCAGTAGTGGAGGAAGCTCAGAACCTGCCCTGAAGCCAAAGGACTCCAAAGAACCCATGTGCCTGGAACACGAGGATGAGAAAATCAACATATATTGTGTGACCTGCCAGATACCCACCTGCTCCATGTGCAAAGTCTTCGGACAGCACAAAGACTGTGAGGTGTCACCCCTAGCGAGTGTTTACCAGGCCCAGAAGGGTGAACTGAGTAATGCTATCGACACCCTAGTGGCAGGCAATGGGCGCCTGCAGGCCCTGCTCAACCAGATGGAAGACGCCTGTCGTGCTGTACAGGATAATGCTCAGCGTGCTAAGCAAGGGCTAGGTGAACGTTTTGACTTGCTCTATGCTGTGCTGGAAGAGCGCAAGACCCTGCTACTAGAGCAAATTGGGAAAGAGCAGGATGAGAAAGTAGCAGCTCTGCGGGCACTGGCTCAACGTTATGGTGAACGACTGCAGGCTAGTTCGGAGCTGACGGATACAGCTGTGAGAGCATTGGAGCAGAGTGGCGCTGCCGAGTTCCTGCTGGCCTCCAAGGGCCTTATCACACAGACCAAGGATGCTGCGAAGGGCTCATTGGGTGAAGAGAAGCCAGAACCAGGCTTTGAGAAGATGGACCACTTCACTCTATCAACAGAGCATGTTGAAACAGTCCTTGCAAAAATGGACTTTGGACAGGGTGATGATGATGAGTTTGAAGATGCAGAAGGGGATGAAGAAGAAGAGGAGTAATGCAACTTTAAAGAGTTATGGACTTGTAGAAATGATAATATACTTTTGCACGTTCTTTAATTTCAGTGTTTATGGCAGGGACTCTAGTTGCAATTTGTGTAAGATGTTGAAGGAAACCAGGAAGTTACAAAGGGCTTACCTTTATTTTAATTTGAGTGCAATATTTAATTAAAATTTTGTACTTTTTTATACTTTTGTACTTCTAAGCCAGTTGTATGCTGGTATTATTGAATAGTAGGTATAGAAAGATGTTAATAGAATGTATGTTAAGATTTGTTTTCTACACATGTAGCTTATGGGAATAGTTATTTGGCTAATTTCTCGTTTGTATCTAAGAATTATAGGATTGTTCAACATGTTAAATGCTTGACATTGGTGATCAGCAGATAAATCACGACATCTATGTTCAATGGAGCCTGAAATAAAGGTGCATACAATTAAGTACTCTTGTTATTGTTTGGCCTATACTAAATAAATTAAGTGTGGATTAAGTGCAAATCCAAATAGCCTAGAGGAAAAAAAGAACATACGCAAACCCAGAATTATCTTAAGTTTATCCTATGGGTTTTCCTTGGATTCCATCCATCAGGATTTGTCCAAGTCTGTTGTTGCTCTTACTTGGCAATATACAGCATTTAAAAATAAACGCCCTTGTCATGTCCTCTCTGCTTTGCCTTTGCTGGTGAAGAGTGGGGGCTATTTTTAAGAGGCAAGAGGGTGAGAAATGATAGTGGCCTTGGAATAGACTCAGTGAAGGGTGGGGTCCTGTTTCTCCTCCATGAACTCCCATCCCCCAGTCATGGTCCATCTTGCTCAGCAGCATTCTGGGGGGGGGGTCGGGTCGGCCTGGGCGCCACACGAGTCATCTTTCGATATCACCATACCGGTCAAGAGGCCGTGGTAAAAATATACGTTTGCGTGGTGACTGTTACAAAACCCCCTTGAGGTGACCTGCTCTGCTGAGTTGGGAACAATAGTTCAGAAAAGTCCCCATTCCTTTTGCAATATGCAGTCAGCCAGCTGTTAGACTTTTGAAACGAGTTGAGTTCCAACACGAAAAGCAGTTTTGTTAAAGTGTTAAGCATATGTGATAAATGGGCCACTTTAAGTACATAGGAGTGATATATTGAAGTGAGGGGGAAAAAACACCTCTATTCATTCAGCAGTGGTACAGTGCCACAACAAAAATGCTTTAGCCAAATCATTAAAACACAAAATAGCATATTGTTAATGTTTTTATGATGATAGTGTCCAAAGAACAACATTTTTAGCACTGCAACTTGCACTAGAACCATAACTTGGATGAAAACAGAAATGAGATCAAACTAAAACTACCGTCAAGCACTACTGGTACATAAAATCACAGAGGAAACACTGCCTCAGCATAGTTTGCCAAACTTAACATATTTTAGTCTGTCTGATCTCCACCTCTTTTTAGCATTTAAACAAGTACAACAACAACAACATAGATAACTGGAAGCCCCATGGACATCAGAATGGGGAAAACGCTTTTGACAAATCTCTAGCCTTCACTCACAGCTGTCTTTTCTCATCCTTCTTGTTATTGTTACTGCTGCTAACACTGTTGCAATGATTGGGGGCTGGCTGTTGGTACACATACACCGTTGCTAGGCTGTAAAGCAGGAAAGGCCACAACCCTGAGGCATTTTCGTGATAGCTGTCAGAGCGGCAACAAACGGGTCCCATAAAATGTATCTCTGACATGGTCGGTTCTCAACCGTGTCAACCACAAAGCTCAATCAGCTTTCCATTATCATCACAAATAACTTTTAACAGCATAGCCAAAACATGCATTTGTTTGGTGGCTGGTGTGAATTTTCTGCCTTGTTTACAAGAACCATGACTACTATTATACTATTTTAAAACTTCTGTTCAACATTTTACATAACGTGCTATCAGTGTGTCCGCCATATGCTGTATGCCTTATGTATCCCTTTGCTTTCACAGAAGGCACACGGCAAAGAGCATATGGTCTAGTAGCCCAGGCATATACTTCCATCGCAGCAGATGACTTTGCTGCCTTTGTGGGCTACTCTGTGGAGGAGGCTGTAAAGGGTAAGAATTAATTCATGAAATTTCCCCACTGGGAATGTTTCATTATCATCTTCATAATGTAGAAAGAAGTCACCAGTTTAGAGTTCCTGGTCTTCAGTTCCAAATTATGTTTTGTTTTATTTTTCATGGTTTATATACCATGTGTTTTTGCCCCACTGAAGTTCAAGATACCAAATCTCTACCAGCTCCAGGGGTGCTGTTCTCTAGCTGACCTCTGATTTCCCTGTAGGGGGGCAAGTGAAAAGAGAACAATAAAGCTGCACGTTATTATTATTGGTAGTAGTAGTAGAACACATTTTTACTGCAGTGTGACTTATTTGCTATTGAACAATCTCACTTTTTTACACTTGCACACACACACACACACAACTACAATTTCCTCTCCTCTTCTGCAACTCTGTCTGTTTCTACCTTTGTCCAAAGGTGTGGTGAGTCAGGGCTGGCAGGCAGATCCCTCCACTAGGATGGTGATGCCCCAGAAGCCAGGTAGGTGGTGCTGTTGCTCTTCTCCACTTTCTTCATCTTCAACCCACTGTTCTTACACCCAAACCTTTTCTCTTCTCGTGTGAGCCTGCCTGGTCCCATCCTCTTCCTGAAGCACTTCCATCACATTACTGTTCCTGCTAGATTTCATTAGGTACCCACAGAACAACGTCCAGAGCTGTGAATTATGAGCCGTTTTCTATCTTCACGAAGGGTTTCTGAAATTTTCATCTCTTGACAAAATGTAACTCCTTCTGATTTCCTTTACTTCCCTTATGTGATCTCCATATTCAGCCTTCCTGCTATTTTTTCCGCTTTAACTTCCATTCACTTCTTCATCGTGATCAATTCCCCTTTTCTTTTCTTTCTCTCTCTGATTTGTATCACGTCATCCCTCTCCAGCCCCCACCACCCATCTTTTATGAGCAACCTATTTATTTATGCAAACATACGAGTGGGAGGTTTTGGTCAGCCCCGCGCAATGGCTTCCCTTCTCTCTAATCAGTGGACCTTAATGCTGAAGCATCTGCCGTGCACATGTCCAGCCACCATTAATCCTCTCGCATGTCAGCTTTTTCCCCCCAGCACCACTGGCACTTTATTGTGTGTGTTGATTTTGGTTGTAGAGTGGATCTTGCACAGGCTATCGGAACGAATCCTAGTTTGGATGAGTGTAATGTGTTGTAATATGCTGACAACGGCGTGTAGTCTGCCAGACGTGGTACTCTTAAGTGATATCCAGTCTTCAGTTCATTACGGCCACATCATTGGCATGGGTGGACTCTGTAGGTAGACAATTTTTTACAGGTTGAGGGAAGCGGTGAGCTCGTGTGCAGATGTCGACGGTGTGGTTAACGTGAGACCTCTCTTTTGAGTTGGGCCATGTGTGCTGTAGCCGCTGAGTTTAAATGGGGGAGGTACTACATGATAAAGAGCGCTTGGCACAATGAGGAATCCCCCTCTCACTCAACCTCTCCATCCAACCTCTCTTTCAACAGATCCTCCCCCTATCTCGTTGGTTCCAAATGAGCAGCAGTTGGCCAGACTCACTGACTACGTGGCTTTCCTTGAGAACTGATAACCACAACCACCACCACCCTTTTCTGCCTGCTTTGGACGGAGGGAGAACACCAACCACGGAAGCATTTATCGACAAGCTTGGATAGATCCTTCCTACTTCCTTCAAAGTCTCAGTCTGATGCATAGACATACTCTGTTTTGTGTGATTTCGCAAGCCAAGTACTCTTCTACTCTTCTCCTAGACTCCTATTTATGTTCATTGTCTAATACACCTTCCTATGTTTATTTGACCTTCTTGAAAATTGCTTGTTACCTTTCAGGCTACAACGTTGTATTATATTCTTTTGTGGTTCTGCTTTTTTTTCCTGCTTAATTCAGAGTGGACACAGGTGTCATGGGAAATGGCTTTCTCATCTGTCTAGATGTTTCTAATTGCTACTGTACAGGCATCTGTGATGAGTGCAGCTTCAACATAACATACCTTTCCTGCACAATGCCAAATACACAAAGCATATGTATGTCCATCCTGTCTTGCAACTTACTAGTTGCCCTCAAACATATTTCTTCAGGTACCAGAAGTCTTTGCATGTGGAGTTCACAGTTGGCTGTGTCAGACTCACACAAAGTGTCACCACATGTTACTTAGTTTGTGGGCCTACTGAGAAATGTGATGCTCAGTAAACTCATCCGTCTTTAGATCTTGCTCTTCAAGTTTGTGTTTTGACTGGCGAATAAATATGTTGATGCGTTTCTAATTCTGAGTTGTTTCCGTAACTTTTATTTGTTTTGGTGGTCTGCGATCACTCAAGGATGTTAAAAATATTAAATGTATTATGATTGGCCTGCTGGGATTTCCATTGTCACATGTGAAAAGAGGGTAGCCCAGTTCTGCTTTTAGACTAGGTTAATGGGGAAGAACATATTAAAAGATTGATGAATCATATATTGCGGAATCAAAGCTATTTAGATTAATTTAATCAATATAGTCAAAGTGAATTAGATTTGCACACAACTCATGACTGACTTATGATTTGAATTCAACTCATTTAGAGTAAAGTTGGAGTGTGCTATAAAGTTTTATAGTCTTCGTTAAAATGCCCTTCAGTAAACTGTCAGTAGATTTGTGTCTGGCTGCCATCTGCTCACCAGAGCTACGAAATAAAAGGTGATTTTTATTTTTTTATTCCCCTCTGCATCATGTGTAGAAGAAGACATTGAAACATACTTATTTACTTTATACTTATTTGATCTACAGTGTAGCTTAAAGTTGCCAAAAAAGGAAGTGGCAGACATCTCTGATTTAGTCTGCGATCTCTCACACACACACACACACACACACAACAGGGCCACTCGCATGTTTGAGTGGCAAGGAAGTAATTTTTTTCTATTGCTTTGAATATTTCACATTGTTAGTAACAGACCATTGGAAACGGTCTTTTACCAAACATTTACATTAGACCATGTCAGTCATAAATTGTTTGAATTTCCCCTCAATATCTACATCAACAGACTTCAACATGCCCCCC
>OMOT01000795.1:0-13296 GCA_900312575.1 Acanthochaenus luetkenii
TAAGTGCTTTTAGTCCGAAACAGTAACAAAATGGACCCTGTGATGAAGGCTTTTGTTGTATTTTAAAAACCAAGCAACGCAGAGCTATCTTAGCTGCAGTGACATGAAGAGGAGGAAATGCACATCAAGCATGTAAGAGATGTTTTAATTAATGAACTAGACAAAAGTCGGTGTGTGTGATACATCACGTTCACCCTCCGTTGCTGAAACTGCTTCCGTGGTCCACTGGGCAACTCGGGTGTCCAAGAATATTCAGACTTGTCCAGTCGTATTGCCATTATGCGAAGGGACCGCGCGCGCGAGGCTTTTCGACGCCGATCGTCCGACAGCACGTGAAGGCGGCAAATGCCCCGCCTCGCATGGCTACGTCACAGCTGGTACGCCCCACTCATAATAATGTGCGCGCTCCCGCGGACAGAGACGTCGACCGAGTAACAGCGCGCCCCCGAGACTTGCGCGGCGCTAATTTAGTTCCTGTAATCAGAAATAGTCGCGGGACTAAATCGTCCGCGTTACGGCCTACACACGGAGCACAAACAAGCAAGGCGTCCGAGCTCGGAGTGTGACGTTACTTCTCATGTTCTGTTGGCAGCGTAAACGCGGGTTCCGGTGGCGATATGTTTTTTTTTCCCTGTCAGGAAGTTTGACGTATTAAAGATTTTTTTTTGTGTACTTTGTTTTGGTCGGGGAAAGTTATGTAGCCTGCTATCGTCGGCCCCAACCGCCGCTCGGCAAGTTTGTGAATGTTCATGTTTGTAATCAAAAGACAGCGGGTTTATTTTTCTTCTAAGGACTGTTGTTTCTTTCTCTGAACGCTGCGCGAATCGACGCTCTGCGGATTGTAGCGTCGACGGAAATGGCCAAAAGTCGCACCGCTTAACATATCGACGCAAATTGATGGTGCAGATTACTTGCAGTCGGTAATGTGTGCTGTTATTTCCACCAGTCTGAACCGACTCAATGTCCCCCCGTACTTCTGCTATAGGCCTGTATGGGTTCTTCTATAGATCTGTTTAGAGGGCACGACTATGCAGTTATTCATAAAACGAAGGATACTTTTGACCTATATAACACGTTGAGGTGACGACCTGGCAACCAAAAGAGGGAGAATCAGCAAACCTAGCAGGAAGAGAACCCGTCAAAGTCACGGAAATCGCACGGTCCTTCCCTCTGCGGTGCTGTTGGTTACAAATGGATTTCATAAAGGCCACACGGTTGTTGTTACACCTTTTGCGGTAATGTCAAACGCCATTCGCGTCGAGTCTCCCTGACCCGCAGGCCCAACGAGCTGACACCCCGCGGGACTGTTGGGAAATGTTGTGTTGGAAAATCACGTTTTCGAAAGCTCCGTTGCGGCAGTTGAGCAGAACTTTGTCTTCGGGCTGCGTTTGGTCAGATGTAGACTTTTCCGCTGGAACACGTTCTCTGTAAAACTCAACGCTCTCTGGCGTGACGCTGTATTTTTGTACCGGGAAAGTGGCAGCTTGTGTTTTTGCTAACTTTCCGTCGAAGACGAGCCCCCGCACCTGGGGGGTCAGCCCCGCCATGGCGCCCGCACACTCCTCGGTTTATCGGTCTGACTTGAGAGACAACGGAGATGAATAACGGTTGAACCGACTGCGTCATCTCCGCCGCGCGACACCGGTGACTGAAGTCAGCCGCTAACGGGAGAAGCCTTGCCCTCGCGACTGAGGTCGTCTAGGCGACAGGTGAGGGCTGAGCACGTGACAGGAATCACACAGGTATGAGGCGTGATTTATGCTGCATTCAAGTCATATGGGAAAAATGTTAGTTACTAGCTTTCTGCTTGGAAAAGCCTTTCGCCAACACTGGGTTTGGCGACATTACTCCACCTTCCTGAATTCTGAGGCCACCAACAAATAAATATCTACAGTCAAGTATAGGGAATGATACCCTTGCACTAATTGAAGGAAAACGAATCCAATATTTATTATATTCATCACATAAGTCATTTTGTCATTACAACTCATAAATTGTCACGGTGGGACACAACTACTTGCTGGATTTTGTTTGTTTGTGGTCTACATTGCAATGTGTTTATTTTACTTTAAAATATAATCTCAAATGTTACACTCACTAAGCTGATCAGGAGCAACCCGTGTCTTCATTCATGGCGTTTGATAGCTTCACACAAGTTAAAACGTGAAAAACACGTCCATGTCTTTGCTTTTAGCCACCACGTTGTTCCTACGGTTGTTATGTGACATGAGTGCAGCATTTTATCACCCAGAAGCTGCAAGAGAAGCATCGTTGTCGTGGAAACAGCCACCAAGATTGGGTTTGGAAAGTGAGTGATAGGGAGAAAGAGACAACTTATTGATGTATGTAGACTACATTAGTTTAGATATGAAGTCATCTATAAAATAAAGTTACCTGATGAGTAAATGGAAGACAGCCATTTAAAGAGAGTAAATATGCCACAGTAGCACAAGATTGTTCTTGGAGTGTTCAAGGAATAGGAAGGAAGCGAAGGAACAACTTAAAAGCTAATGAGGGGAATCATTTTGATTGCTGATCAATACGATGACTCAATGATTACAAAACTCACTCTCTGCAGGTACTCGCTTTTGGAAGAAAACCCCCCAACCCACTAGAATGGGAAGACACTCCCGCTCCCCCCTCTACGCCCCATCTACTAGCTTACTTGTCTCTAATGTGAAAGTGTGACTAAGGCCAAGTCCACAATAATCCGGATAATTTTAAAAACGCTGCTTTCGTTTCAAAATGTTCAGATAAGCGTTTTTCACAACGTTTTCGAAAAGTTGGCCATCCACACCAAAACGCCCAAAACTCGTACATTTCTTTAATAGGCATGTGCAGCAAACCTGAGGCCACATAACAGGTTTACACCACACGTGTTTCCACTACGTCTGTCATATTGTAGTAAAATATGTTAATTTAAGATTACTAACATGTCCAAATCACAAGACAAACAGAGGAAATCTGATGATAGAGTTAAGACTTTTTTGTTTAGACAGACGATGAAGTGGAACAAACGAGTATAAAGTCGCCAAAGCCACGTAGAATATAGACTGGGAATCTTGCCTAAATAAATAATTGTTTTGGCTACAGCCAGGATCACATAACAATCATATGTCAGTGTTTAAGAAACTCTCAAATGTATCCACTTGGGAAAGCGTCTTTGAAAAGCTCAGTGTAAGGTGGACGAAAACACAGTTTTAGCGTGGACGGAAGGGCAAACGGAGAAAAAAGGAGTGTGGACTAGGCCTTAATTGTTTGCTACAGGCCATAGTAACTCGGATGGGATGGGTGAAAGGGGCAGGGGCTTTGCCAGAGACTTGTGCTATTCAGATGTTGCAATTCCTACTGGTTGCAGATAGAGATTGATAGAGGTAATAGATTACGTAGATAATGGAATAATTTTTATTTTGGGATGGACTGTTCCTTTAATGCCCTTTTAATGGCTTACTGTAATGGCATCAGTGACAAGGCTTAATAGAAACGTAATAACTGCTGCCACCAATATAAGACATGGCACTAAGTCATCACAAGTCAAAGTAAATGTGTGTCCTATTAAAACCATTCTAAATAGTGTCAACGTTGCTGACAACGCTTCTCCCCCTTCTCCCCGTCCGTCTCCTTCTCTGGCATTAATCACCCACCATACTTGGGTAACCTATAGAAAGTATGGAAGCAGCTTTGTTGCTATTTATCTCCTAACATGACTGTCCCCTTTGCGCCCAGGTATAGAGGAGTGAAGCATCTCTCCCCTGACTGACTGATCTGAATTTGGCTCTTGATGTGATACTGCTGTGGGAAAAGTAAGCAATCTTTATCTTAAGGACAAGAGAATGTTGGCCCTTTGTGGACAAAACCTGTATAGACCTTTACTAGTGCAATATTGTTGTTGGTGCCATCTGAATATCCAAGACAAGCTGTGTTTTCAGAAATCTTATGCAGATTGTGTATGCACTTGTCATTTGAAATGAGTTTGTTGACACATGGATGTACAGATTTGCAGTATTAGGAAGGCGGGCAATCTACTCATTTAGAAATCTTATTCAGATTATATATGCACTTATTGTTTGAAATGAATGTTCGAATGTGTTTGCGTGTGTTTAAAACTTTTCAAAGTGTATCCTGTATTGCAACCGTAGGTGGTCAGGCACCAGCTATTCAAGATGTGAACATACAAACGTTTCAGGTTGTGCACAAGCACCTAAAACAAGGAGAGATGTCAGGCCAGGGGATTTTGCTGTAAGGCACTGACTCCAGATGCATCACTTGCCTGAGACAGAGCAAGCACTGGGGCTGGGAAAAACAGCCTCAGACTAAACACCTCTCTAAGCAGACAGAGAGGAGAGGGGGGGGAGGAAAATCCATGTAAATCCTGCTAGTCCTGGAAATGTGATACAAGGAAAATAAAGCAGGCACAGCTGACTGGACTGGTTGAGAGCAGCTTCTCTCTCCACTGAATTCCCCACATTCCGCCTGGGAGGTAATTAAAATCAGGAGGAGCAGGGGAGAGAACAGAGCAGCCGGGGAGATGGACAGAGGTTAGTCGTCGTGTTACTACAAGGAGCCCTTGTGGTGCACGATTTGAGCCCTTCTTTCCAGATCAGGTGCCCCTCACTGTTAAGCGCCGGGGAGAGCATTTTGGAGAACATAATGGCTTGGCGTTATCTAAAGTTGCATGCATGCAACAGTGGGAATTGCACACCTCATAAACCCCATGTTATTTAGTGAGGAAACAAATGGCAAAGGCATGAAGTTTGAAAGGTTGAAGGACAAAAGTCTTTGGCATCTAGTCTTTTGGCAGTGGAACATAAGAGTGGTGAGGAAGCTTTGAAAGCAACGCGGCAACGCTCCGGCGACCACAGCCGGACATACCCAGCAATCCTGTGGGTGATTATTACCCAGAGATCCAGAGAGTCACGGAGTTGCCTCAGGTGCCGATGCTACCCTTGTCATGTACAGCATTAGTTTCCTCAGCTCCTCAGCTCCTCAGCTTCCTAAGCTCAGCTCAGGGTGAAGTGATTGCTGTAATGCTGTTGTTCACGCTGCTTTATATCCATCTCTTGGCTTGTCTATTTGGGCAAATCATAGGAACGTATTGATCTGAGAGGCCTGAGATGTTAGGCAGGGACGCCTGAGAGGCTAATCCCGTTGGTAGTGATGTACTTTGGGTTATAATTATACCTTACAAATATATGAACTCTTTAAAATGACTCACTGTGGTTCACTGTGGTCCATGCTCAAACCAAACATGGAACTGACACGCTATCAAAAACATGCAAACATTGCGCCCCAACAATGATTGTTATGGTCAAGTCCCTTTAATTGAATGAGATTGTGATTAGTTGTCTTTTGGTGCACTTCTTAAAAGTGGTAACAGTCAGTCGCATCTGCTTTACAATCTTATATTCATCCTGTCATCTAGTTGTGAAATATTTGTTAATGTTTAAGGACCTCCAAGTCTGTGTTGAATTAGTTAGTTTGAATCCCATGGTGTATTGTTCCAGATTTGGGAGCCCACTCCATTGAAGGAAATGCCTACGTTTATAATGCAATGCCTTGGATATCCTGGTCAATAAATTGCCCGCTTTTAATACACTACCTTGCTGAGGGATATGGCAGATCATTGAAAAATGTGTATCTGGCTCATAACATAACATTGCCCTCTTAACATCAACAGTAGAGTTATGCCACAGCTGAGTAAGTGCTTTACAGCTCGTGCAATCTGGCAAGTTTAAAGCTGGCAGATATATAAAATGGCAAAATACTCCCCATAAAAACGTTCTTCCCATATGGATCGAGCCAGATTGATTAGTGCCAGTGCAGCTTGAGTTTCAACCCTTTCCAAATGTCATTCTTTCTCATGGGCAAAACACGCTCGCACATTCTTTTCTTTTTTTTTACATGCCTGCAAGGAACCAAGCATGATAAATGGCCTGTTCTGTAGAGGACAATTCGGTTTTCTCTCCAGTGTCACATTGAAATACCCCAGCGTGCAAATGAATTACATACTAAGCAGTAAGGTTACAATACAGCCATTTTATCACGCAGGCCTTCAAGTTCAGTTAGTACTGCGATTCCCTTTCCTCATGGCCTCTTCTGCTCATGCTCGCCACTGAGGTGATGTCTTGTGTCTGGCTCAGATGTTTTGGAGTCTGCTGATAACCTTTGTCACATGTCATCTCCTCTCTGTCTCACATCTTCCTGCTCTGCCTCCATGGGGGGGTTCTAATAACTAATTGATATTGGTGTTTACCACTACAGGCTGTGAGTGGGTTGGCACTGCAGGGACCAGTTTCTAAAGATTGGTTTATAGACCACGTACGCAACCATCGCCAAAATGAGTAAGTTCTGTATGTTCTGATGTTAGACAGACGTTTGCTGCATGATTTCCTTCGAGCGTGAGATAAAAACATGCACACGCACACGCACACACACCAAACACTGTCCCTGAGGCCAAAGGCTGCGTTAGCTGGTGCTCCAGACACTGTCGGGTGAAGGATTGCTTTTCAGTGTTATGGAGACGGGGGTCTGGTTCTCTCCACTGCCCCGGGGCCGTATGATGTCTGTCCAAGCTACACAAGGAGAATATTTTCCCTTCGTGAGCTAACGGCCAAGGCAGAGCTTGCCCTGAGATCAAACATGGGAATAGGCATATCAAAAACACTGCAGTCCTTTCCCTGCCTCGAATACCCTGTCATGAGATACTCTCAATATGGCTTTAGTTAAAGATGACTAACTAATGACACACCTTTTAGTGCTAGGGGCTCTTATCTCTCTCTTTGTCTGTCATACACACGCACGCACACACTCACACGCATACAACACACACACTCTCGTCTTCCAATCCTCACTCTAATTGTGTATTTTCCCAACCCATTATCCTCTCCAGATGAGAGGCAGGCTCTCCACTCTATAATGAAGGACCTGGTTGCCCTCCAGATGACGCGGCGCCAGCCTGTGCCATCTTATGACACCGGCAAGCCCAAGACACCGGCCCAGGCCAACAGACAGGTGTGGTATCGCTGCACCACTACTGACCACCATCTTAGCTCTAAACTAAGAATGGATAATTGAAAACTGCATAAGCCTACTAGTCCACAGTTAGTTCTTTTCAGACCCAGCTTGTGTACACTTAACCTCATAAGCCAGACTTTGAATGGGAATAGTACTGAGTGGCAAACTGGATCAGTGGACGGTCTTCTGGGTGATACATTGAATCTTCAGCCATCCTTTTGCACACAGTTGCATCACTCTAAAAAAAAAAAAAAAAAAGCAGGATGAGAGCTGCTCCAAAATCCCCCACTGTTGCAGCCCTTTAAGCTGCGTTTACTATAAACAACACTCAACCGAGAAGTCAGGACTTTAAATGCTGACAAATTGACGTTTCCCTTATGACCCTTTCGTGACCTCTTCATGACCTCCCTTGACCCCTCCTTGACTGGCCTGCCTCCGTTGTCCCTCAGGACGATGTCAGGATAAAGTTTGAGTTCTCAGGAGAGAGGAGGTGAGTTTGTTTCCTTTTTTATTTCCCTGCATGTTGTGTGTCTAGGTATTGTGCATATATCTCCATATGCAAGTAAGAGGATATGTGTTAAGAGCATACACACACAGACATAATCACACTCACTCACACATGCTGTTCTTGTCCAGTCACACATCTCAGTTCATTAGAAAGAGAGCGTAGTCCAGAGTCAGCGCAAACACACACTCACTGCAGCACTTGACTTGGTATGTGAGCTGGAGAACAGACTGGGAAAGGACTGTGGTTAGGCTGTGGCTGCTGGCACAAACCACAACTATGCAAGGTGTACTTAGAGTAATCTGCTGAAAACGGCTGCTTGTGTGTGTGTTTTGCTTGCACAAGTTTGTTTGTCATGTGCATGTAGTTCAAAAGCAGTTTCCTGACCAACAGACATAAATCTCCCATAATCTGTCTGTATGATTACATGGTTTTGCATGTGTAGAATCCTGATGTTTGGACGGCCTGTGCTGTTCGAGGAAATCCAGCAGAAAGTCAAGACTGTCTTCGGCCAGCAGCTAGACCTGCACTATATGAACAATGAGGTAAAGTGGAGTCTCACTCTCCCCACTCATTATGTCCTCTGTGTCACTCTTAGACCAACCACACCAGTCTAGACATGGTCAAAGTAGAAGTTTAGACATTTATTGTTTACTGTGTGTGTGTGTACATGTCTTCTCGTTATATGCACATATGTGTGGTTGAATATGTGTGTGTGTGTGTGTTGTACCCTGGCAGCTATCCATCCCTCTGCGGGGTCAGGATGACCTTGACAAGGCAATCGACCTGCTAGACCGAAGCTCCAACATGAAGAGCATCAAGATCCTACTGCTCACACAGGAACACAGCAATGTGAGAGCTGCACGCACACACAAACACACACAAACTTGCATTTACAGCATATCGTTACACCATTATTGTTTCCTCACTACGGAGCCATGTTGTGAAAAATCAATGTTCCTCAATCATTTCCATTGCACCAGCTGGCTTGTCAACATGGAGGCAGCTTTTGTCTTTGGGTGTGATATCTGCTGCAGCCATGTTTAACCCTTCGGTCCTCCCCTCCTCCCCTCCCCTCCCCACCTGCAGGCCTCTCCCTCCTCCCACCACACGGTGTGTAAGCAGGTGAGGATCAAGGCCTCTCAGTCCACTGGGGATGTCAGCACAGTGTACCAGGCCTCAGAGCCCAGGGGGCGCCATCTATCGACCGGTACACACCTCCCTGCTGTTATTCAGCGTCCTCTCTAATCTATCTGCAACAAGTTGGTTCACACACACATTCAAAAGGGGAAGGGTAGTGGCATAATTTTGCTCAAAGACCTGAACGTTTTGTTGATGGATTATGGGTTGCTGTCATGTCCTTTTACTTTATTTCCATTGCACTCAGTATCTCTCTCTCTCTCTCTCGCTCGCTCTCGCTCGCTCTCGCTCGCTCTCTCTGGCTGTTGTTTCTCTGGCTTCCCCTCTTAGCAGTGGGTCCTCTTCCTTTTCCTGTTCACCATCACTGGCTGCTCTACAATGCCTGCTGGCCAGCAGCCAATCAGATTGCAGGATGCTATTAGTGTGGCGGGCCAATGGCCTGGTTTAGACATTTTGGTTGTTTTGGGTGGGGTGGGGGTGCTGGAGGGCTTGAGATTAGGATTCCAACTGCCTGTACTCCCATGGAAAATGAAAAAAGAAAACCTCTTCTAGCTTCTATAATCAATGCAGAGCACGTGTTTCCTTCATTATCATGTTGTCAACCGTTTGTAATCAAACCAAAATGCCACCGACATTTCCATGCCTTGAGCGTAGTCCAGCTGTAAAATTCTTAATTGATCTTTTCCCATCTTTGTAACATAACTCCTGTCTAATCCCAGGTTCTCAGAACACGGGGCGTAGCTCCCCGCCGCCTGGCTATGTACCTGAACGCCAGCAGAGGATCGCCCGCCAGGGTTCGTACACCAGCATAAACAGTGAGGGGGAGTTCATCCCTGAGACCAGCGATCAGTGTGTGAGTCATAGCTTCACAATAAAGGGGGAAAAAACCCACCCTAAAATAGAATTCACATGGTATGTTTAAAGATCTCAGATGATTCATATTTGTGCAGTCTTTCTCAGAGCTCCAATCAAGAGAACAAGGACTTTTTCTGTTATGCTGATAATGATTGATGGAAACTGATTTTGTGGACACTGTGAAAGTACCCAGGCTGATTTTCTGGGGTT
The DNA here is from genome assembly GCA_900312575.1 of Acanthochaenus luetkenii. Lineage (NCBI taxonomy): Eukaryota > Metazoa > Chordata > Actinopteri > Beryciformes > Stephanoberycidae > Acanthochaenus > Acanthochaenus luetkenii. Next base: position 9,725 of record OMOT01000795.1, read on the forward strand.
ATGGGTATATTTTCTGGTTAAGAATGAAGTAAGACTACTAAGTAATAAAGTTATTTGGGTGTAAAAGGTCAAACAAAACATTCTGTGAGTCCACAGTCAGCCACCTATATATGTCAATGGAGCAGCTCCAGAACAAAGACCTCACATTAAAACCTGTGTCCTCTGGGTTCTTGCTTTGATGTACAATATTGTATATATTGATATATATTGATTTAAAATTATGAATTGTTTTAGGATGGATTTTCCTCCCTTAAATTACATATATAGACAAAGAGTATGTTCACCATTCACTGTCCCCTGTGCAGGTGCTGGATCCCTGGAGCAGTGCAGAGAACTCTGTCTCTGGAAGCTGTCAGTCGCTGGACAGCAGCTCAGACAGGTGAGGACCAAGCCAGGCCTGCCTACCCATTTCAAAAGTAATGTTATTACTTAATACTCCCCGGGAGCAGTAATTCATTACACTGCTCGTTATATTACGTTTTCGTTACACCCATGAAATTGGCGGTTGCTCTCTTGCCTTCAAAAGTCTGGATAACTCAGTGACCTCTTCTGTCAGTGATCAGGGAACGAAATATCGTCGATGTCCAATGTTCTTGTCGTCCTTTTGCTCAATCAGATGAAAGTAATGAGAATACATCCACCTAAACGTGAACTAATACTGACGAAGACGAATCGGTGGATACTGGAATGTAGTTTTTGGATAATTGAACTTCAATGTGACACATAGATGGGGTAATAACAAAAGTAACAACATATTTTTTTAAATTGGTAACCTTAATATTATTACTGAAATTGAAATAGCCATCAGTTACACTACTGATTACAGAGAAAAGTAATAATATTACTGTAATTCGTTATTGAGTTATTGAGTCAACACCCGATATTGGTGTGAAGAAATGGCACATTTACTTTAGGAAGCCGCTCTGCATCTCTCACTCGTCTTCTCCTTTCCCTCCCATTCAGCCCCTCGCTGAGGAAGTCTCGTATGCACCGAGCCAAGAGCTACCCTGATAATCGGCAGGAGTTCTCAGGTGAGTGCCGTCACAGCCCCGAGAAAAGCTCCTGGCAATGGCAATTAGCAACACACCCCCAACCACCTCATCTCTCCTAGTAACAGTGCAACCGTGTTGTACTAATGCAATAATGGGAATAACCATGACTTGACGCCCAAAAGCAACAACTTGGGAGAGTATGCACGTGCTGTCAAAATGCCATCATGGTAGTTTTCTGTTGATTTTGGTTGCTCCTGATCAGCTTCTTCACACTTAACACACATGTACTTAGTCAGAGAAACATTGAGGTTCATGTTTAACAGCATACCAATTATTGCAATATCAACCATAAACAAACAAAAAAGCAGTCCTGCTATGGCATTTTAAAAGTTGAGAGCACATTTTTAACTTTTTTGTTTTGTTTTTTGAATGAATGTATGATTCCTTACACTCGACTGTCACTATGTCCTTGTTGGTAATGTCAGCATTCAGGAAGTGAGAGAAATCAGAATCCATCACCAAACTCGAGTAGTATTTACCACCTGGATGCTCAGGTGAACAGTATTTTGAAGTAGGAAGTTCGTATCTACTTCTTTCCCAGCATAAGCAACAAGAAAGAGTAATAGAGCAGCTCACCTGGATGCTGTGTGACGGGAGTGTGTGACTGAGCTAAACTGCATCTGAATCGTGGCTTAATCCTGCTAACCATTGACCTCTGGCTTGTTTGCTTTCAGACCGGGAGAATCACGTGTATGACAGGGTGGTGGGGAAGGGAGGCACCTATCCCCGTAGGTACCACGTCTCCCTGCATCATAAGGACCACAGTGAAGGTAAGACTTATTCTGTCCCCTTGCCCAGTTTCACATCTCAACCTGCTGTTTAGTAAACTGACGCCCCTGTCTCCACTATGTCTCTTATTTCTCTTTATCAGTGTAGTATGTCCCTACTCCCTTACTATATGTATTTTCTAACCCGTCTCTCTCCTCTCCATCATCTTATATTAACCTCATCCAACCTCATTCCCCCTCCCCCGTCCTCCAGGTCGGCGGACGTTCCCGCGGATACGTCGCCCCCAGGGGAACTTGTTCACGCTGGTGCCCTCGCGGCGCTCGCTCAACGGCAGCAAGGAGAGTCTGGGCAGCTGGCAGCTGGTTGACGCTGAGGGCAGGCTCCGCCCCCAGGAGCGTCCCGTCGCTCATAAGTGTACGTCATAACCCACCTAAACCTTTAACCACCCTTTTATTTGCAGAATAGACTTCACGCACCTTTTTAGGTTGACATAATCATCCTTATGAGGCAAATTGATAATATGATACAGAAGCCAATGTTTTTGGATTGAAGCTGCTGATAGCCAATATTTTGTGGCAACATTTAATGTCTTTTCATTTGACAATTTTCGTCCCAAAAAGAAAAATATGTATACAGTATATATATACCTTTGGAACGGTAGAAAAGCCTCTGAAACAGCATTTAAACCACGGGACAACTTTCCATTGAAACCCAGGGTAATAAAATAAGAATAAGAATCCAAGCATACTCATGGATACTTCCCATAGACAACCAGTGTAGTATTGATCAATTATGCAACAAATATGTAATCAGAGATAAATGATATGAGGTTGTGGTGTTTTGCATTATGTTGCTGGTTGTTTAATGACCTTTTATGGGTGTTGTTTCACAGCTCCCAGTGCTCCGGTGACGTGGCGGCGGGGGAAGCTGCTGGGCCAGGGAGCGTTCGGGAGGGTTTATCTGTGTTACGATGTGGATACAGGGAGAGAGCTGGCTGCTAAGCAGGTCCAGTTTGATCCTGACAGTCCTGAGACCAGCAAGGTGAGACGCTTGTTTTAAAGCAGCACAGATGGCCAGTAGATAGCCTGCTTGGATTCTGTCACTTCTACTCTTGCTTCTGTTACGACTGTTTCCACTAATCCTAATGTTCCTTGACCTGCTATTGTAGCAGTTTTGAGAGTTGTAATTGATGTCGCTGCTGCACGAAGGCCTAAAATAAGGCATATATATGCAAATTGTTCTAATAAAACCCAATTTGCCTAGGACCTACTCATGGCCAGCTCACGTCCAGCATTCTGGTTGCACATTCAGAAGTCATCGCTCCTAGTTAGGAAAGGGCATTCATTAATTTCCTCCTTATTTTGACGGTATAGCACATGCCTCTAAACATCACAGGCTTTTGTCAAATTAAGCCTCAGTTGATTAATGACTGATCCTGAGTCTGCGCCATCTTTCAGCCGCAACAGTGCCAAGAATGAGGTCCTATGTTCTGCATGTTAATCTGTTGAGGCCGTTGTGCTGGAACGCAAGCAGTTAGCATGACTGACTGAGCACTGGGTTAATGGATAATCCCGCTTCAATTCAGCTCCGTTTCAATTTGGGGATCTGAGGTCAGTATTTAAGCCATATGTTTTACCGCTGGCACGGTGAAGAAATACTTCTGCAAGAGAGAAAGTAACTCGAGTAACGGAACGTATCGTAGGGGTTTCTTTCCTCTTTCTCCCCCATTCCCATTTTAATGTCTTTTCCTGTCTGCCACAGAGAAAACATGCACAGTCACTTCCTGTATCT
>OMOT01000799.1:0-10519 GCA_900312575.1 Acanthochaenus luetkenii
CTTGATTCCCTCAGCAGGAACGCTTTACTGGATGAGTTGTTAATCAATAGTGACAACAATGTTCCCAGCATGGAGGTAATTGAGAGTCCCAAACAAAATTAAAATGTGTTGTATCTGCAGCAACACAGTAATTTCATAATTAAATCCTAAATGAATCTTAGTACCTGGTGAATCACAAAATGCTTTTAGTATGCCTGGATGTTGCCTTTCTACAATAGATTAGTAGTAAATGAACAGGCGAGGGTATGGTACCATCTCTACTGTAGTGTATTGTGTCTTACGACTCAGGATCGCTCACACCTCCAGCTCTTTTCTACCACTACTCTTTTAGGAGGGTTGTAAGGGGGCGAGAAAAAGAGGCAAGTGATGTCCATGCACAACATTTGTGCATGGACTGTTCTCTAGAGATGAACTTAAAGTTTCCTACTGTATTGCTTATTACTAAAATTAAATGGATTCCTTTATTAGAGGCAACCGGCAGTTCAAATTGCAATCAGCTGAGATTAAAAGACATTTGGAATAGGTTAAGGACTGGATATGAATTCTTACACGGCGAGGGATTCGATTAGACCAAATGCCAAAATAAGTGAAATGAACAGTGACGTATTTGGGTAAACCATGCTGAAAGCTCCCACACACAAGACATATGTCAATGTTATGTTAGTGCAACACACATTGCTATTACCTCAGTGTTATTATAAAGGGTCTTGATCTCAAGACTACGACAGCACCCAACAGAGGACTGGCAGCTCCTCCCTCAACGCTTATGTCATTGGCCCTTTATAGTCATCCCACCAGCAGGTGTTCAGGAGCTGCCTGGACCGCTCTGCTTCATTTGCCTCTCATATTGTGGACACCAGCTTCCCATACGGAGAAATCCAGGCGACTCGCAGCATGAAGTGCCTGAACAACCGGGCGGACAGCCACCTGACTGCGCAGGTGGAGTGTGAGTTGGACAGCATAGGACACGGGGCCTGGGTGAACCAGGGCTACTGTGGCTCCCCTCCACCGCTGCCCCGAGTTGTCAGCACCATCTACAACCCGCAGCCTCTCTTCCAGGGCTCCATCGACACCCCCAGCCCTTTCCCAGAGGAACCGGAATCTCTTGACCGACGCCTGGTAAAAAAACGTAGAGGTTGCTGCTCCTTCATCAAAGGTAGGAATGTTTTTTTAACCCAGGGTCAAAGTTTCTGTTCCTTCTGCACCGTAGGCCCTTTAAAAACATAGTCTTCCCTATTAAATACCAAGCCATGCCAAAAATGTTCATGTCATAATTAGATAACTGATCTTTCATCAATATGTCCTGAAGGGTTGTGGGCCACGACGTTGACTGAAAACACCTCAGACAACCGGGAACTGTTTGTCCGGACCACACTAAGGGAGTTACTGGTCTATGTGGTGTTCCTGCTGGATATATGTCTCTGTAAGTATACTATCAATACCATCCAAAATGTATTGTTAATGCTTTCAGTATAAATGTCTATTAGTGGCAGTGGTAGTCTCAATTTTTCAAGTTTTGAATGAAACTGGGGCAGAAGAATCATTTGAAACATCCACTGACTGCAAGTAATATTAGTTATTTAAATATTATTTCAGTGATACAGACATGTTAAGGGAGATAAGGGAGCATTATGAACGTGTTTTATGCTGTATTTACATTCCCCAGTTAGAGGGGAGGGCCCACTAAAGGGTTTTAAATGGCCTCCATTTCATGGCACTCAATCCTGATACTTTTGCATTACACAATAATGTTCAACAATGCAAACAGCCCTGGGTTAAATAGTATTGGCAAATAATTCTTAGCATTGAAGTGGCATGCAGTATCACATGGGAGGAAATTTACTGCATCAGGAAAACTGAGATAGAGTCAGGAAAGCTGTCTATGATATGAAGTATACAACATTTACCAGTAATTAATACTTTCCTGCATTTAATGAACTTTCTGGCACTCATTGTATTGTCACATGTAGCAACCTCCACCCATCTGGCATCTAAGTAGGATCAAAGAAACGAAATACTGTCATGCATGTCACATGAATGACACCATGACATGACAAAGTGCAAGTAACAGTCCTCAAATAACTTGGAACATATAACCTGAATATGTGGCTAAAGATAATTTGGAGGTGAATTTGGGTTTGATGCACATTAAATGCATTGCGATGTATTTTCAATGACGTGTATCACGTATTTTTGTTTTGTGTGTCTGTAATTGTGTCCTTGCAAATGCCTACTTTTGGATACCTCGATGTACATTTTGAAACATCTTTTTGTTTTTTAGCTGAGCTGATCACTTATTTAAGTGCTAACCATATATATTTTGTCAGGATGTTACTGTATAAGACTGGTGTTGATTTATCATCAACTGCTACCCTCTGTCTGCTTTAATGTCTACTGTAAATGCCGTCCCCATCCTCTCTGCTTGAAAGGCATTGTCCGGCTGAACATTAGGAGTGAAAGGGACACGGGCACTGCCTTTCACTGATAAGAGCATTGGCCTCAGCCATTGTTGCTTTGTCTGGGTTGGATTTACATTGTTTGATGAGGCTATTTGCGTCTGGCCAATGTGATCTCTCTTCAAACAAATTACCGCCTCTAATCTGGGTCTATTTGACTGCTGTGACATAAACACGGCTAAATAACAAGTCTTGAATGAGACCATGCGTGTCTGCTGGACTTTCCTTATCTTGGACTTTTCAATGGAGCGACATTTAGAGCTGAGCCTGAGCAAAGCCTGATATGAATCAATGATTTGGCCTAACAATGTGATGATGTTGTCTTTCAGTGACATATGGTATGACCAGCACAAGCACCTACTATTACACTAAAGCCATGACGGACCTGTTTGTGAATACAGCCGGTGACAGCGGGGTTAAGTTTCAGTCCATTAGCACCATGGCCGACTTCTGGATTGTGAGTTGCCTCCATATTCGCCAATGAAATATTGAACTGTGTGAAATCCGTGAAAACTGGAAGGTTGGATAATCATTTTAAGAAAAGTAGAATGTGAAATGAATGACCTTGTGCCATTACATACATTTCTGCTGCAAACAATTCAAACTGCACCGACCTCTTTATCTGAACAGTACGCCCAGGGCCCATTGCTGGATGGCCTCTATTGGACAAAGTGGTACAATAACCAGTCCCTGGACAACGGAGACCAGTCCTTCATCTACTATGAGAACATGCTGCTGGGTGTCCCCAGGATGAGGCAGATCAAGATCAAGAACAACTCCTGTAAAGTCCACAGAGACTTCCAAGATGAAATCACTGGATGTTTTGACGTCTACAATGAGAGGAAGGAGGATGACCTCAACTTTGGCCTCATCAATGGCACCGCGTGAGCCGATCATTCTTTTCTTTTGGTTTGGTTTGGTTTGATATGCATGTTCACCAGATTATTATAATATGCTGTTAGATAAATGAGAAGAATTACAGTATGAAGACTGACTGTATTTTTTGTAGCTGTTGTTGTAAGCTTTTGTTCCTTTGCTTCTCCAGCTGGAATTACCACACAGAGAAGGAGATCAAGGGTTCTGCTCACTGGGGCTTGCTAACCACATACAGTGGAGCAGGCTACTATCAGGATCTGGGTCGGACCAAGGAGGAGAGCACCACCGCACTGACGGAGTTGATGAACAACCTGTGGCTGGACCGAGGAACCAGAGCAGTCTTCATTGACTTCTCCGCCTATAACGCTAACATCAACATGTTCTGTGTCATCAGGTAAAGAGCAGAATGAACAATAGCAATTTCCGCAATCAATAGCCATTTTTAAAGCTTTAGGAAATCCAATGTTGTTCACCTTTTCTTGCAGGTTGCTGGTTGAATTCCCAGCAACTGGTGGAGCTATTCCTTCCTACCAGATAAGAACAGTCAAACTGATTCGCTACATCACCTACTGGGATTACTTCATCATTGCCTGTGAGATGGTTTTCTGTTTATTCATCCTCTACTACATTGTAGAGGAGATTCTTGAGCTGCGAATACACAAGTTCTCCTACTTCAAAAGCATCTGGAATATATTGGATATTGTTATCATACTGGTGAGAGAGCCTTATTTGCACAAAGATGATGATGTTCAAGCACATGTCCTTTTCTCAGATTTTGCATTGGCTCAATTAAATAACATTATTCTCCTTCCCAGCTTTCCCTCATTGCAATCATTTTCAATATTCTTCGTACCATCAAAGTGGACAAGTTACTTGGGAAACTGCTGCAACAACCTGATATCTATGCAGATTTTGAATTTCTGGCATTCTGGCAAACACAATACAACAATATGAATGCAGTGAACTTGTTCTTCGCTTGGATAAAGGTAGAGCACTGACATCTTCCCCTCCAACGCAAGTGTCTTGTCAGTAATTAAGAACAGTGTCTCTGGCTGTTGCATTGTGCCAAAGCACGTGTGTTTTCCTCTTGTGCCTGTAGGTTTTCAAGTACATCAGCTTTAATAAGACCATGACTCAGCTGTCCTCCACCCTGGGTCGATGTGCTAAAGACATCATGGGATTCGCCATCATGTTCTTTATCGTGTTCTTTGCCTACGCTCAGCTCGGATATCTACTCTTCGGAACGGAGGTTGAATCCTTCAGCACCTTCGTCAAGTGCATGTAAGAGGTGTAGACCACAGAGGGCCACGAGCAAAGATTTTGATAGGATGACTGAGCATCAACTAATCAATCAATTATTTTCCATTTGTCTTCCTGTAGCTTCACACAGTTCAGGATTATTCTTGGAGACTTTGATTACGATGCCATTGAACGTGCTAACAGAGTTCTTGGGCCAATCTACTTTGTCACCTATGTGTTCTTTGTCTTCTTTGTTCTGCTGGTAAGTCATTCTGGTACACAAGACACACTCGATTTAAAAAGGATAAAGATGGGCACACTAAAGATCTCTTTTCATGGATTTGTCTCCTAGAACATGTTTTTGGCCATCATCAATGACACATATTCTGAGGTGAAGGAGGAGCTGTCATCACAGAAAGATGAGCTGCAGATTACCGACATCATCAAACAGGTAACAGCAATCAAATGTATGTAGAAAAGTGGGATACATCTAACATACTAATATTGTTTTTACAAATGTTAAATAAAATGATCGCTTCTTGTTATTCAGAGCTATGTGAAGACATTTATGAAGTTGAAACTTAAAAAGGAGAAAATATCAGATGTTCAAAAAGCGCTACGGTTTGGATCTGGAGAAATTGAATTCAATGACTTCAGAGAGACCCTGAAAGAGTAAGTCACGATAAACAAAACAAAAAAAGGAGCATGTACCAACATAAGTTGAGCTATGAAACGTAACCCTCACCAATCTGATGATCTCCCAGGATGGGGCATGCTGATCATGAAATCTCTGCAGCTTTCTCACGATTTGACCGTGACGGGAACCACATTCTAGACCAAGAAGAGCAAGAGAGGATGAAAATAGAACTGGAGGAAAAGAGGGTTTGTGGACTAGATTACATAATTTAACTTAACTCTTATATTTCATGTCATTTTCATACCAACAACTTTTTTTTCTTTTTTCTTTGTTTCTGAACTTTTTTTCCTTTCATTTTCCTCAGGATGCTCTGAGTGCTGAACTCAACAATCTTGGAATAAATTATGGTAAAGGTTTACTGGAGGAGCCTCCCATGACCTCCAATGAGCAGAACAATCAAAGTCAAACCTTGGTGGAGCAACAGCAGTTTCAAAGGTGGGAAGAGTACTCACATTAAATCTCTTGACCCATATGCATTTTGTCCCTTAAGTGACGGCATGACAGGTCAAACAGAAAGGCGTGAATGACACATCCATAGATATCATGAAACAACCTAACCCTATAGATATATCCATCACAGTGAGCACCCAACCGCACACTTAAGCAGTATTGTCATGCATGCTAACCACAATGTGAATTACCTTTCACTCCATGAAAGATTGACCAGGCAGGTTCTCCAACTTGAGAGCTATGTGGTGGCTATCATGTCCAGGATTGAGATGATTATGGGGAAACTGGGACTACAAGAGAAAACTAAAGAGAAGGAAACAGCAGGGAAACCGTCTGTGACCAATAATGATGTAAGTATGTAAATTGGTTTCAGCTATTCTTAAACATACTGACAAATCTATGGATCTAGTAGTTGTAGGCAGCCATCAACAGCTGCTGTTTGCCTCATTTTTGGTTTTGGTAGAAGGCCAGAGTAGGTGGCTTATACATTGGCATTCCAACATTTTAGACTAGACTTGTGTGTCTGTGTTTATACAATGTTCTTTTTTCAATTACCCTCTATCCAGCATGATAAAACTGCCTCAGATGGGAATGTCTTAGTGTGCATGGACAGAGGGATGAAGGCTGAGATGTCATCACGGAGACCGGCCACTCCTAGCAATTCTACATACGACTGTCATATGTGATCCAGCTCAGAGAAACTGAACCACGGGTTGTTTTGATGGTCAGCTGACCTGTAAGGATGAACGGTTCATACACCAAACAGCTTTTGTGCCTCTGGTGGGGTTTGTTTGATGGCGATGCAAACAGCCAACGTCTGGTTTAAAACCACTAATATGGTTGTCGGATCAACAACAAAAATCTATCCAACGTATGATTCAAACCTGGCAACCTTTGCTTCAGCAGCCCATAAGTTACAATCAGTCATAATTCATGGCAATATGTATATACTGCTATATATCTTCAAGCACCAGGCAAGTTTTTAAGGTTCTTCGATTATTAGGCAACTGAGCTAAGATAATGAATGAAATCTAAAATAGAGGCGACTGCAATGTATGTTGTAGATTAAACCTGAACTGAATCATACATATTAATGTGCTAGCATTATCATGTTGTGAATTAGGTTCCTATCTTTGTTGCAGTTATTTATTTCAACAACAGTAGATTACAAAGTTAAAGTTCTGCAATATATTCCAATACTAGGCAAGTACATGCGCCACCTTACATCTGACTAACTGAATGTTTCTGAATCAATATGCAGGTAAAGTTTGCTTTAGTCATTTCATCTTTCAATATTTTTGTTTGGCTGTTTCTGTACAAGTGCTGTTGTTCAAAAGTTATTGACCCCTTGACATATTTGCACATTTCGGTCAGATACATCTACAAATGTATATGGAAAACATGGTTCAATAATGAGTATCACTTCTGTCCAGTTCCAAACTGAGCTCTTCCTGAGGACATTTTTAATGATCTTCCTCCCTTTATTAGGCAATACAGCAATCAGTTAATGGATGATATTGTCCTAAACCCCTAAACAAAAGCCTAGAAATACATTTGCATAACAATTGAAAAATAAAGCTAATTTTAGATACATTATTCCAATCGACCCAAATGGGGTGAATATTTCTATAATTGTCTGTGTCACCATTTAGGTTTCATACTTGCACATAAAACTCCACTTTGGTGAAAAAGAGGCATTACATAGATAAAATCCCAACATAACTGCAAAGAAAATCAAGGGGTTGAAAAGGTTTTTGAGCAAATGTGTATAAAAATACAAACCACTATTTAGTGTATTTTATATACGGATTGTATGAACTTCAACAACAGTTTAATACATGTTAATTAAATATGTAGAATTACTGTAGACTGAATTTTTGATTGAACTTGTGCTTTGCTCTCAGCTATATTGGTGTGGTGAAGACAGCAGTTTATTAGCACCTAATAAATGTACTGAAGGACCAGGTTCAAAGTTTTCTTTATTTGAAATGTTATTTATTGACTTTTATGAACTAGTGAAGACCATTTCTATTTAAATGGACTACATCAGTTTTTCAATTTGTATTACTGTCATAAAAGCAACTTGCCATTACATTCAATATTTTTTTAGCAACAAATATATTACATGTCATATGCATGCAATTCAAACTAAAACATCACCTGCTTCCTGCTACTTACTGAAAATGGCACACAAACTTAAAAATGGGAAAATCTGCAGCAGAAACTAATTTAGATTAGAAATGGAGCCTCTGTAAATAAAACATTTGCATTTACCGACTTCAATTAAGGCTTCTTCATAAATGATATTGCTGAAATTTTATGATGACAATTTCTAACATTCTAACAAACATTATTTTTGAAGTTTCGTGAGGGTCGGTGCTCAAGGTTTATATTTACACATCAACATGACCCTGTTTGTTACGTGACATCCCCCCACCCCCACCCAAACAAACAAAAAACAATAGTATCAAGTATGTCGGCTAGTACAACACCAAGACAGTGAAACTAACAAATACTTTAATAAGCTGTACATAATGGCACACAAGCACATCAAATCTAAATGACACAACATCTTTGAGAAATGATTATACCATTTGCTAGTGCTTTTTCAAATGGTTTAGCCAGGATGTATGGAAACATTTCTTGGAAAAGCTCAGAAAATTCAGAATGCACTGAGGGGCAAATAAAAGGTGCACCCGGCCCTAAAGAATGAATGATACGTTTATGAAACCTTCCACTATCAGTGGGGGAAAATATCTCGCAATTTGTAGGAGGCGTAAAACGTAGAATTTCTCTTTACACAAGTGGGTGACTGAAAAGTCCAATATTTTGTAATATGACAAAAACAAGATGCAATATGATCAGGGGCTGGTTTTCCAAAATATTTGTATCTAAAGTACCTCTATGTTTCTTCATAAAACTCTCACAGCCACAATAAAGTAATGATGATAAATGAAAAGCTTGATAATTTGAGAAGAAACAATCCATCAACACTTCTATGAGAGAAGTAAATGGAGGTTAATGAGAGAAAGGAAGAGCCATTTAATATTTAAGAATCCTCTAGGAAACCAGCCCCAGAATCAGCATAACATAGTCAATTACATTTACAAAGTTTTCGGGGATTAAGCTATTTACAATATTTCCTTTATACAATGAGCATGTGCTATATAGTATATCCTTTTCCACGAGACACAGGGTTATAAATAAGTATGATCTAGGCTACATCAAGTTATAAACTAAAATGCATCAACATTTTGCTAAGAACATGCTGATCACTCAATACAAAACCAGGACAATTCAAATATTTTTTTGCTTTTACAGTTGTGTAGTTGTAATTTTGTTTTGTACACAAAATGTATCCAAGAGATCCCACCTCCCGCTTAAATCTCTTTTAAAGCCACACTTGTTTATACAAATAACATGGAAAGGTAAACTACTGCTCCTGGGCCCGTATTCACAAAGCATGTTTAGATTACCTCTAAAAGTATCTCAAAATAGGACTGAATTTCTAGTTATGTGCTGAAATTAAGTCCAGACCAACGTTTAGCGTGTTGGGGCGTTCTGGTGGCTCAGTGCAGTGCAGCTTGTACCGTGGCCTCGTGGAAATGTGTGTTCAGATTGGTCATACCCTCCCACTCTCTCACTTTTCAGTCAGTCTTCAATGTGTTTCATTTTGAAAACAGACTTACAATACAAAATGTATTTAATAAATACATAAAGGGTGGAGTGGACTGGACTTTGTTTCTAAGAAATTGAACCACAATGACACAATTTTTGAGTGTTCTAGTGTTTGAACTCTCAAATTTTAAGTGGGGAACCATTATTTGTAACATCTACTTAGAAAAAAGACAGCTTGTTTGGCTTTACTATGGAAGCATTTGTAAGCACAGTCCCAAGAGCACTTTTACCACCAATTTTTTTGTTGAGAATTATGAGTGAAATGAACAGTGTTTTATAATTGACTCCTAAATTGTCCATCTAGGAGCAACTATTAGCTATAAGGGCTTGGTGAATATGGCCCCTGCCCTTCATTTACCACAGCACCTGTCCAGATTTAAGAGTGCTGGGTGGTCTGAAAGGGTAGGCTAATTCCCTATGGTAATATGACTGAAACTCAGGTGAGGGCCAGCTCACTGCGTTTGGTAGCCAGCCATGCTGAAGTTTGCCAGGTTGGACATGACTGGGCCGGGCTGGGGCTGAGGCTGGGATGACGGAGATCCAAACCCTCCCATCCAGGCTGGTGACTGGGACTGCCTGCAAAGACGCAGTGACTGTATGATTAGTATGATTGTGGTAACTGGGCAGACAGGCTAATATACAGGCCAATAACATAGGATCTCCTCCCCGGTCCTTTCTGTGTGGAGTTTGTATGTTCGCCCAGTGTTCACATGGCTTTCCTCCGGGTGCTCCGGTTTCCTCCCACAGTCCAAAGACGTGCAGGTCAGGTGAACTGAAGACTCTAAATTGCCCATAGATGCGTTTGTGTGCAGTATGGTATATGATGTATATGATGACGTAGTATGTATACATGAAGCAATGTAAAGCCCTTTGAGACATGCTTGTATGATTGATTGATTGATAAGCATGCAGAAAGTTAATTATGGGTTAATTTAATATATATTAAATAAAACTTACTCTACTCCAAATCCTTGTTGGTTCCATGTCTGGCTGTACATGCTGTAAGAGGGAACTTGCCACCCATTAGTCATGTACTGCCCATACTGCTGCTGGGGATTCCCATAGACCTGGTTCCACTGTCCCCACTGACCATACTCCACCTGTGTTGACACAAACACCAACA
>OMOT01000804.1:5457-17515 GCA_900312575.1 Acanthochaenus luetkenii
GGGGGGGGGGGTGTGTCACCCAGTCTGTGTTAACATTCCTGGGGAAATTCACTCCCGGTTCTCCACCACCACCCTAAACCGCCACCAAGGGGATTCATTATTCTCACTTTACTTCTCTGCTAATTATCGTTATCATTACGGGGGATAATTACCATTTCACTGCCTAACACCCATGTAGGCTGCTCAGCTCACAGTCACACACTAGGTTATCAATAGCTGCACGAATGAAGTCTCATCAGCCTAATTATACGATTTGGTCTTTGTGATAACTGAATAGGATGTGGAATCTAATATTATGCCTTGCACGTACTGGTGAGACACTGAAATTCAGCAGAAGGTCCTGAAATAAACGGATGCATGTGGAGCCTGTTAATTAAAAGCTATGGCTTTCTCTGGAAAATAAATCAGAGGAAATCCAGGGTTATGAAACAACTGGAAGTCTATAAAATATCCTGGTAATATAGAACTGGTATAGAACTGGGTATGCTAACTAAATCCTGTGAGGAATAGCTTCAGTTCTTCTATCTTTGGATTCCTCTACTCATTACCCATAATACATTTCACAGATAACTTTGACATGTTATGAGTTCTTGGGCTTTTTGAAAGTGAGAGATTCTTTTACTTAATTTATTTCCTGGGATGTCTTTAAGACCAAAAGTTATATTTTTCAAAGAACCCACAGTGATAACAACAATTAATTAATTTAGCTGAATTAATGAAGATCTACAGCAGAGTCCAATTGTTGACCAGGCCTGTAGTATAGTCACCGGCTGTGACTTATACTGAGCTTAGTTGTCAAGGAGCCATCTAAATCCCTTCCTGGCACTTCAGAGTTGCAGCTGACGCTTCGAACCTGATGAATGTTCTCTCCATCTGCTGCAGCTCAACACCGTAGCTCAACACTGGAGTACAAGACTGGAGCAGGCCTAACTAGCGGGAGACATTCATTAGACCTGCCCTCTACTACAGAGAGAGAGAAGGAGAGAGACAGAGGCTGAGAGAGAGAGAGAGAGAGAGAGTCAGAGGCAGAGGGCAAGAAAAAGAGGAAGAGAAGGCAAGAGCATGAATGGTCCAATGAGTGTATGATGGACAGCCCGGCCAGGCTAGAGGAATGTCATTTGCTGGCCTCATGACAAACAGGAGACACATTCTCTTTGACCCCAATTACTAGAGGTGTTCTTTTCCACCAGCTAATCCGTGGCATGTAGGGTGGCCCCTCTTCTGTCCCCTGGAGATTTGCTTTTCCAGCCTGCCGTTTGCCCCACAAAGTCATACGGTTGACTGCATGTATCTGCTGAGTGGGATATATCTGACCCGTTATGAAGTAGCTGGGTGAATATGTGGTAGCACTGACCCAGGTTGTTGGCCAGGACTGATTTATGGTCAAACCAGTGAACTGTACCTTAACACATGGATTGTGTCAATATGTGCTTCCATAGTTTCCCGTGCATATGCAAACAATTTCCTGACATGCTGTAGGTGTGGACTATATCTGATGTGCAATAATTACACATAGACCATGTGGAGACCATAGATGCGAATAGCCTGCGTATGCAGGGTTTGCTGATTTGAGTCAGCAACATAAATCAGGTTTTAATGATGAAGTAATTATTTTTAATGGATGAATGAATGCAAATCAATAAACAATTGAATGAATAAAGGAAATTCCTCATAGGTGATCTCAAATGTCTGCTTCACGTCATTAAATCAAACTGTTAGCTGTATTGCTGTTTGTGTTAAATTGTGTTAAAAACCCATTGTATGTTTTTGAAAATATACAGGCATCATTGAGAAAATAAGCATTATTTTCATAATTCTTGAAAAACCTACTTTCTATAGTATTTATGTGGTTTTCATTCAAACAACAGCAACATTTTCATAAATGGATTTCTCTGGATAATATCTGACCACCATCTCTGTTTTCCTCCCTCCACAGAGACACTCATGGACTCTACCACAGCCACAGCAGAGCTGGGCTGGACAGTCTACCCCGTGTCAGGGTCTAGTGACAACAGCGTAAGTGACGTGGCCTAGTTACATTATGTTCTGCTCCTGATAATGAATGTTTTATTCAACTATTCAACTATTATTTAACTAATAATCTAAATTGAAGATCATTTTTATGATATTTTCAATGTTGACAAAGTTAAAACGTGTGGTGCCCCTCCGTTTTGTTAGGCTAATGTGTAAATTGGCTCAGTCGCCCATGGTTGATTTATTTCTCTTGGGTGCCAGTGTTTTGGTTTCTCACTTCAAGGTCAAAGATCAATTAATGAGTCCGCCTGCTCCCCAGAGTGAGCCAAATCTTTACACACAAAAAAAAGGAAAACCAAATCCAACTGCTAGACGGAAATAACCTAAATGTAACAATATGAGCGTTTTGCCTCAAAAACTGTACAGTAGTAGACATTTGAAAAAGTATACTTTACTATTTGTCCCCACAGAAAATACTTAACAGGATAGATGTAATTTCCTGTATTCTGGTGCTTTTTAACAGGTGGTTTGATACTTTTATCTGGCTATCTAGCATGAGAAAATGATGGGTACATTTTTTCTTTTTATCCGGAGGAAGTGGTTGGCCCCAGATCACATGTTTGATATTAAAAAGTTAAAAGTACAGAAATTAATTCAATGACTAATTCAGAGCTCATTCATCTTTAATAATACCCCTTCATTATTTATTTAAACTTGAGGATCTCTTTATGCTTGCATGCAATTGCAATTTCTGTTAAATTAATTTCTTTAATATCATCAAATCAGTAGTCAAAGTGCCCATATGCATTATCCGATAAACTACATTCATCTTCCAATAATTTCTACAACCATGAAGAATCACCAGGACCTGATGCCCATGTGACAGAGCTAGATTATGTTGTTATCTTGGTGGCTTTGTTTACACACACATTTTACACACATAACACTACTACAGAGAAGCACTCCGCTTACATATTTAGGGAACATTTTTTATTACAAAAGGTATCAATATAACAACCATCTGCCACCTTTCATGAAAATATATAAGCTAATAATTGTAAAATGTGGATGGGACTTGTCTCACCCTCATATATTTAGCTGTGATGCTCATGGGTTGGATGTTCCCTCCATTAATGATCCCAGTTTTGTATGTTCTGCCCCGATTTGAACCCGTTGTCCATGACAAACATTTACAGTATGCACGTAATTCTTAATAATCATAGACTTATGTTCATATGCCAAGCTTGCAGCTATGTGTTATATGGGCTCCGATGGTGTTTGATGCATATTATTTCCACATGGTGTGCCAGGGCATTGGTTCTTTCGCGCCACATGCGAGCCAGGCCCACTTCAAGCCAGCCAAAACCAGAGTCTCAGTCTCTTTCACTTCTCCACCACAAGATTCAGACTTCTTAGAATGGGTCCAAAAGAGAGACCAAATTCTGTACACTTATTTGCTGGTGCATTTCAAAAAACCACTCCCGATTTTATTCAATTATTTATGCTTCTGTGGTTTGTATTCAAGCTGGTTTGAATTATACTCTATCATGTTGTGTCTTTATGCACCAAAAAGAGAGAAAAATGGAAGTATAGAGTTGGCCTTCAACAGTGCCATGATACAACTTCAAAGTTGCTCAGCAATAATTGAGTACAACTTCATCTCCCAACCTGAGGGCATGCTGTCTCCTCCCTGCTAATTCCTACAATCAATACCAAAGCACAAAGACGCCTGGTGTCCTCCTCTCTCCCCATCTCTGGATTCAATCTAAACAGAAAGAGTTTCACCACCACCCCCCCTAACAATGTTTGGTATCTTACAGACAGTTTACATCACATCTTCCTTTCATCTTTACAAAATGTTAGACTTAGCATAACAATCACACAAGTCTTATTTAATTATTGGTATGAATAATACGTGGGAAAATCAAACACAAAAAAAATCAAGAAAGGTCACTGATGCAAACTCTGTTTTGCTGAGTGAAATTACTCAGTCTGGGCCGAGCAAGGTGAACTTAGGATCTGTACATCAAAGGTAAATATACCTAATCTAAGAGCCATCTTAGACGGGGTGATACTGGAGTTGTTTTCTCTTCCAAATCAAATGTCTTCATGTTCAGTTTTACTTATAGGCTTACCTATGTGGAACTACATATCATTCCATGCCCCTTTTTGAAAGCCTTCTCATACAGTTATGGCATATCCCTCTCTTGGAGTGCAATAAAATGCGAACAAGTTCCTAAACCCCTAGATTTAGTCAGGTATAGGTTGGCCTTACCAACATGGGCTCTGAAGTTTATGATGATATGGTTGAGCTTGTCAAAAGCACAGTGCATTCAAAAGTGAAGAGTGAGAGAGATGGAGATAGCTTGTCCCCTATGGCCCAGGGCAACAGGTGTGGAAACAGAGCTCTCTCTCTCTCTCAATATAACAGCAAGAGGTGCTTTACAGAAGCTATTGTCTTACACACACATATGCATGGCTTCATGGGCTTAGCTGGAGGATCAGTAACATTCAGCACAGCACCGCAGCAGTTGGCTTTCACTACTCTGTATAGCTTCATGAAATATATCCTAACTTGTTATATGATACTTTGCCACACAATGGAAATGCAAACAAGTAACAGTATTATGTTTAGTGAAAAATCTTATGATATTTGATGTCTGTTATTACACAGCACATTTGAATGTCACCTAACATATAATTATTGCAAGAAACGTCTTGAAATATTGCAATATAATCAGTTGGGTTTTGGAAGTGATTTGCGTGAAACATCATCTGTGTGTAAATCTAGTTTTATAACCCTCTCTGTGTATAGCCAGACTGTTCACCCTTTAATCATGTAAAATGACAGCCAAACTGAAGTTGTCACTGAGCAGACAAGAGAGACATCTTTATTATTCCCTATAGTGACGCCTAAAACATTGAGAACCAATGTTATATTTACTAAACTAGAATTTCTCCCCAGGCAGTTTTAGAAAGTGTAATGTGTTCTTACTAAAGTACTGAGAATCTTTTAAATTAAACAACATTTTCGCATGCCTCACTCCATCCACATGGGACAACCGGTGCTCTCAGTACAGTAGGACTGTCATGTAGATCAATGTGTCTCTGGGCAACTTCATGAAGACTTACCCTGTGCTCACACCAGAAGCGTCATGAGCACCAGCGGGCGCTCTGGCCGCTCGCTGCCTGTCATCGCCAGGGGGCGTGTCCTTTAAGCAGCGCTGTAGACATCAAGTTCAGTTGTGCCCAATATCACGTTTGTAGTAGAGCTATCGGTCGTGAACTGACAAGCATAATCAAATAAACAATTTCCCACATTTCCCCTGTTTATTATTTAGTGAGCAAAATGTACCTGGTCTATATTTCTATCTATATAGTTACCCAATCTATTTTGAAGCTTCACGAAAATAGATAAATGGCCTAATTATTTAACAGAAATACTATAAAATACATTATACGCCTCCTTAAGGTAAATTACGACTGTTTGGATGCAAACAGCATCTTCATCAAGCATTAGGTGTTTGCACCTGCTTTATAAAGAAGCATAACAGAGCCCATGTGCTTGAATAGCTTCATCGAGGTAAGGCTATGCAAAGTTACTCAGATCCTGATCTAGTGAGAATCTGTTGTTTGATATGGAGCTGATGCATAGCCAGCTAGCAGTGCAGAGTTAAGTGGTCAGTGTTTTCCTCTCAAGTGGAGCTGAGAGACGTGTGAACATCGGGTCAGACCTCCTGACCCACTCACTGCTTGTCAAGTACTGTCAACAGCAGTCATTTAGAAGAAGACTTATGAACGTGGGGAACACACATAACTGAGGTCTTCTGCATAGGAGGAGAACATAATGAGGTGGTGTGTGGGTTAGGTTATCATTATGGGTGTCATAATCTGCTGTACCAGGATATGTTGAGTGTCAATTCAGGACACACAACACAGCAAGAATGAAATATACAGTGAATGTTGCAAAAAGGTTTGGAAACAAATTATTGCCTCATGATTTACAAATTATATATTGTATCAGAAGTCCTTTGGAATAAGGTTGAGGTTGTTTATGCATAATTGTGGACATGTGTGGCTGACCAAGATGGCATACTTTTTACATAGCCCTTCTGTTTCTTCACTGGTAATTTGTTGAGCAAATTGCCTTGTATTGGACTCATTGTAGATTGAAGTGACCACTAATTTGCTATGGTTTGTCAATTAAAGTCTGTGAAATTATATCTTAGGAATTATGCAAGGAAATATGCAAACATAATCCACATGTAGATTCGAGTGGCGGTTAAATACGCAATAGGAAGCTTGTTTGTCTAGTTTCACATGTTGTGCATTAAGAGTGGACAATGGTAATTGAAGTTGACTGCAGCAGACAGTTCTACTTATGCCTGCGTGCATGTGTGTCTGTCCTCTCTATGAAGCTGTGTCTCCTACAGGATTTGCTTCTCTCTTAGTAATTGAATGCAGAGAGTTGGTGTCATTTGCCCTCTGTCCCTCTAGGGAAGGCACTCTTACTCTGACAGATTTCCCACAACTGCAAATGGGACAACTGTGCCCCAGGATATTTCTACTGGGTTCTCTCCCTGCTTTTGTGTGAATTATTTATTTACTTTTGTCAGTGACAGAACAGTACTATGCACTGTGGCTATCTGATTCTGAAACCAGTTCAGGTTGATTCAGACACTGTAATGACAAGACATGAGAAATACACAATTCATATTAGGGCAAAACAATGAAACATTTTAATCTGTAAATTGTCTTACCCTGCGTTCACACTGCAAGCAACTTGGATGAATGGCTTACTCTATTCTGACCGATTGTGGGTGGTGTGAGAGGCTCTGATTGCATCTATGTAGTCTTGTCTTGTGCAGATTAATAATTTGGTAGTAATTAGGCAGCGTTAATCAAAACAGAATGTTATTTATTTATAGAATTACTTCAGATTACTACCGACTCCAATGATGGATGCACCCGTTTTCCATGCATTATTTGTGAGGCATTTATTCCTGTAGTTTTTCAAATAAAAGTTGTAGTGAACTAGGAAGCTGAGTGGCTGTAATCAACTTCTCGTACATTCTGCCCATCAGAACTATTTTTCATGAAACTAAATCACATCAGTAGGGAGACGAGGAAGGGTTGTTAGCTGTTGGCGGCTGATGACTGTGAAAAGTTCAGCTGTGGACAACTTTTCTCGGCTTTGTTTGTTGACTGTCCACACACCGCCCAAGTTTTCCTGGTCGTTCAGCTCTATAGGAAGTGAAAGGACTTCCAGTGACTTGTTGATCATGCTGCTTGCAGTGTGAGTTAGAGTCCCAGCAGAGAACTGTTATGGGTGGCAGAGTGACATATCAACAGCCATGTGTCCACTTGCCCATTCTTGGCACCCATTACACACCTGACCGTCCTGAAAGGAGGATCCATCTCTATGAGGTCCCTCCCTAGGTTTCTTCCATTTTGTTTTTCCTAATAATGTTTTTGTTGAAGTTTGTTCCCATTGAGGGTCCAGTTGGGCAGTGTCATTTTCATCTGTTGTTTCATAATGTGGGTGTTGTGAAGTAAGTCCTTTGGGATGGTAGCTATGATTAAGGGTTACGCAAATAAACTTCACTTGACATGTGTCCTTGAGCACTACACTGAACCCCTAATTGCGCACTCATTGTAAACCAATCTGGATTACAGTGTCAGCATACAATGTAAATGTAAAATAGGAGTAGCATAGCCCCAACAGAGGATGTGTGCTTGTAGAGGAGTTCAGTAACTAGATGATACACAGAGGTCCAGTATGAGGCCCAAGATATGGTCTCTCTTTTCAATTGGTGAATGAGGTCAAAAGCCTGTCTTTGGGGAATAGCTCTAGTCTATAATTCAGCACTGGCCGTGTGTTCCGCTTGGCTTTACAGATAAAGCAGAGGCCTACTCTCAGGGAGACTTATGGATTGCAGATCAGCTGAACTTTTCTCTCTCTCCTGGAGTGGCAGAGGAGTTATTGATTCTAAACCTCATTCCCAGAGAGCATCACTGAACTGTAGCACCTCGTATAACTCGAGAGGAAGAGAGGAGCAGCTGACATATAGTAGTTTCTACCATTCCCGCCATACTCTAACTACCACGATCCATACTCACTTTAGACAGGTTCTCTGTACAGAGGAGCATTTGTCAGTCAGTATTGCTGCTCTTGCACAATATAAATTACAGGCTCTATACCACACCAGAATTATTGGATACAAGGCATGTGTGGGAAAGTAGCTTATAAAGTGGTCTAACAACTATTACAATCAGGATGAGAATCAATTTAATCTGCAAATACAGTAAAGGTACAGAAATTTGTCTTGGTGACAATGGTACAGAGGCAGTGACACATACTAACATACATTGTAGAAGGACAACAGAATGTTGCATATAATGCAAAGGTACTAGGGATGCAAATGTAAAGGAATTTCCTTAATCAATAGTTGTTAACCTTAACAAACAATCGTTGATGAATTGATAACATAGAAGCTAAATATAGCTTATGGTATACAGAATACAAAATGCATGTTCCTCAATTCCTCAATCAAAGATGTATTGTAACATTTGAGAAATGGGCATTCTTGTAGCATAACAAAAATAGAATATGAAGGCTACTTTAACAGGAAAAAAAGTTGCGTTCTGTCTTGCCTTCACGTGGAGACATTAAGTCATGATTACATTTCACACAAAAATTCCCATTGGTACAATTACAACAAGACCACAGATTGTTCAATTAATTGTTAATTTGAAGTCTTATTGATTACATTTATATTAGCAATGAACTGATAGTTGATTAATTGTTAACATCCCTAAAAGGGACAGTGCAAGACACATCAACAGTAGACTACATGTTAAAGGATGTAGGAATCAAAATTGTCCTAATGTGATAATCCCCACCCATCTGGTACTTGGAGCAGGTTAAACTAAACACTGATAATTATTTGCAAACACAATTTGATCCAGGACCACTAGACTCAGGACCCCAAAGAGAGCAACGTAACTGGTATGTTTTTTATTCCTTTTCAGACCCTGGGTTCTTGCAGTGTGCCATGAAAAAAAGCCCTTTTATTATTCTTTAACTTATATTATGTCTAATAGCTTTGATATATTACCCAAAACATTTCACAAATGCAAATGATGTCCTGATATGTTTTGTCTTTGGTTATTAAGCAATCCAAGGATTGATCCAAGGAAAATAGCTTAGATCGATTCATTCTTATTAAAAGGCTTTACTTCATTCCATGCTATATCATATTTTGATACCGCTCTACGCACTTATCCCTATGGCTGTTGACTTCCACACTCTGTCAGAGACTCAGATAAACCTAATTTTGCCTAACATGGTGAAAAAGCTAGATTAATAGTTTCCATCATCATCTCAGGGCACCTTGTCCCCTCTATCTATCTAACTAATCCTTCTTGACGCTCTCCACCACCCTTACTTCCACCATCTCTACTTAAAAAACATGACCACCTTTTTAACTGCACTCTCTGTAAAGAACCAGGGGAAAAAGCTGTGAAAATGAAGACGTTTCTTCTAATTTCACACTCTGCGCTTGATTGTTAGGTTCTTATTATGCCCCATTTGATTCCCTCCACTGGCTCTGATGAAAGCAGGGCAAAAAAGCCATCACAGGACAAAAAGGGGCCCTCCATCAAAACACATTTTGTTTGGCCTGGCTCAAAAATCCTCCCCCCCAACACTGCCAACACTTTCCCTTGCAGTGTCCCCGGTCTCCATCCCTCATTAGCAGCAACCCCCACCTGTCTCCACATGCATTTTTATAAAAGTTGCAGTGCCATGGACTTAGTACAAGGGGACGTCACAGTCTGTCCTCTCTTGTTTAATTGGTGCACAGCCCCCCTTGGAACAGTGCACTGCTTTTGAAGGAGAAGTGGGAAGGTCAGTGGCTGCTCATGGCCCAGGATGACAATGTCCACCTAGGCAGTCTAGAAGTGGACTAAACAGCAGGTTTATCATTAAAGAATGTCTCTTGACTGTTCTGTCAAGAACCTGCAGCATGTACAGTAATTTCGTTCAGTCACACAATTGTTGCTTAGCAGTTCTTGTATTTGTATTTTTAAAACTATCAATACTAGTCACGTTTTGGGGAGTTCGTACGAAATGGAGTTTATCTGTGAAAATGACATTCAGATAGCGTTTAAAATGACAGAGGTCCTGACAACTGAGCACACTACCACACTTTGTAGTACGGTGCAACTCTAGAATTAAACTTACATTGGCATGTAGTCAGTGTGATCAAATTTATGGTTTATACATTTTTTCATTTTTAGACAGCCACCCTTGAGCCATATCAGATCTACGAGTGAACAAACAACAATCCAAACAAATTGTCACTGAAAAATCAACACTTACTTTCAGATAAACAAGGTCCTATTATGGCTTTTGCGAAGATGTTTGTCTGCGTTCTTTTTACATATTTTTTGGCTGCACATCACTGTCTATTCTGTTTAGCATAGTGGGTTTGGGTTGGCTCTTGAAATGGTTTGGGTTGGGTGTGGGTCAACCTCTAGCAGTCACTATCAGTGATTAATTGGGACATGGGAATTAAGAACTAAAGCTGTTCTAATTAGTCAGAGTGTTTGATAGAATGCTGGTCTATAACAAGAGGGGTGACTTTCTTCTCCCAACCCGTCAAAATCCTTGCTAAGTGGGCACTAATTTGGGAAATTATGTCAGCTGTGAAGTGAAGAGTGAAGGGGGGAGGTAGAAGCAGTACAGGGTGCGGCTGGCGCAAAGTGGCTGTGGGGGTTGAGAGCAGGGTTTTCCTCGGCTGAAATGCTGAGGTCAAGGTCATGACTCACTTGGTGGTTAGAATGCGTGGTGTTTTGAGGCAGAGGCCCTCGGTTTGATCCATAGCCAAGTGGGTAGGAAAACCGTGGAGGTTGCATCTGGAGTCTGTAAGAGCGAGTATTCAAAGTGTTTTGCATTATGTGGATTGTGAAAGAATAAAAACATACCCAGAAAACCTAAAGTGAAATTTGTCCTTTCATTTTTCTGTACATGATTACCTGTGTAATATGATTATGCCAATTCTATTGGAGTGTGACTTTGATTATGGAAAATTCACGTCATGTTTTTTTCACAGCGCTTCACTGTAAACCATCTCCATCATAGTAGTGAAAGGAGCTTTTGCTATTATGTCAATAACTAATTACAGTATGTACTATGAATGTGTCCTATAAAGCTAAGATAAAAAGTAGGACACGCTATCACAGAAACCAGAGGCTCTCTGGAGGAGTGATTTCATGTCACTTCTCCGGTTTCTGTAACTTCAACAAGAGGACAGGAGCTGTCTGGCTATGCAAAGCAGGGTTATGTTTAGTTTAAAATCCCAAAATCTTTTCTTTTTTTTCGTAGCAAGATTCACTAAGAAATTGCAATTGCTACAGATATTGAACAGTATTGTGTAGACTGACTGTTTCTGTCTCTGTCCTTGGCCAACAGTGGGAGGAGGTGAGCGGATATGATGAAAACATGAACACGATTCGTACTTACCAGGTCTGCAATGTTTTCGACAACAATCAGAACAACTGGGTCCGGACAAAGTACATCCGGCGCCGCGGTGCGCAGCGGATCCACGTGGAGATGAAGTTCTCGGTGAGGGACTGCAGTAGCATCCCTAGCGTGCCGGGCTCCTGCAAAGAGACGTTCAACCTGTATTACTATGAATCGGATGCCGACACGGCCACCAGAACCTCTCCGGCTTGGATGGAGAACCCCTGGATCAAGGTGGACACCATCGCGGCAGATGAGAGTTTCTCCCAGGTGGACCTGGGGGGCAGAGTGATGAAGATCAACACAGAGGTGCGGAGCTTCGGCCCTGTGTCACGCAGTGGCTTCTACCTGGCCTTCCAGGACTATGGCGGCTGCATGTCACTCATCGCTGTACGTGTCTTCTACCGGAAGTGCCCCCGTATCATCACCAACGGGGCACTGTTCCAGGAGACGTTGTCAGGGGCAGAGAGCACTTCCCTGGTGGCAGCGAGGGGTGTTTGTATCCCTAATGCCGAGGAGGTGGATGTGCCCATCAAGCTGTACTGTAATGGGGATGGA